>OVBI01003263.1:0-13586 GCA_900406495.1 Sisymbrium altissimum
TCATATTTGGTGGTGACACAAAATTCCTCTTAGGGATTGGGATCTTCTTGAGAATGTACTCACATACAACATCGATGTTGTATTTCAGTTGTGCTGCGACGGGGGCGATGGGTGCACCATCGGCCACAGTGTTCTGCAAACAAGATGTGATGGAATTTGAGAACCCTATTCTTAGCTTAAGTAGCTGATAAAATGAAAGGACAGAGAAAATCAAAGCATTATAAATTTCTGAATCGCCTCCTACTGGTTAATGGCAACGTTCTCTTGAATAAGATCAATCTTGTTCTGAAGGATTATGATATCCTTCAGTTGCATAATCTCAACAGAAGCAAGATGTTTATAAGTACAAGTTCACTCCATTCTGAATGACACATAATTAATCATTGGAATGACATATAATTATCCATTTCAAATAACACATATTCATTCGTTATGATCTATGATATGACTCAATATAAACTAACTCATATATGTGTATGAAGAGTGAATAATTGGTTCTCAAAATTTTGAATTCTGAATTAAATTAGTCTTGTTTTCTTAAAAAAAAAAACATGTTTATAGATAATATTATATTCTACAATTACTTTTAATAAAAATTTAATTAAATCACTAATATTTAATGGTATTCAATGTAAAATCACACATGAGATAATGTATTTTTTTTTAAAAAAAATTCTATTTTAATAATATAGATGATATAAATTATCATCATTCTAATTTGGTGCTTCATATTCAAAAACCAAGTATTTGAAATGGTCTTTTATCTCTCTATCTCAAATGGTCTTTTAGCTTCTTCTTTGTTAAACCTTCTGCGATGAAATTGGAAGAAAAACACTAACCAAACCGAATCTAAATTAGGTGGTTCAATTCAGTTTTGGCTAAACCTTGAATCCTCATATGCTTTAGTATCTAGATAACATAGAAGCTTTGTTGGATGTCTACCTCTTGCTTCAGAATCAGAATCAGAGTCGGAATCAAAAGTTTTTGGAAGCTTTCGGAAGTTAGTTTCCATAATGCTTCTAAAAAAAATTCTTTAAAAACGCATTGGAAACTTGCATTTTCATTTTGGAAACTTCCGCTTCTATTTAAAAAAATATTTTCGTAAATTAAATAAAAAACTTAGAGTTACTTTTATAGATTTTTTATTGTATAAAAAGAATCTAAGAATTAATGATAGGATAAAATATTAAATATCATATGTGAAGTAATAGAATCACTTATAAATTGTTCATTTCTACATTATATCTTTTAGTTTTTTATTTCTGTAAAACTGTATGAATTATTTATGAGATACTTAGAAGTGATTAGTTGACTAATTATTCAATATTTTCTTGGAAAATTAAGTTTATTGATCTTTTACACTATATAATATTAAAAATAGATGAGTTTATTGAAAATAAATAAATTATATTTGTTCTTTGATTTCTTATCATATAATATTTAATTGTGAATTTTATAAAACTGGTAGATTAAATCTTTCAATATGTTTTAATATTTATATATATATGTGCGTCCAATACGTATCCGTTTCCTAAATATTTTTAGAAACTCGCTTTTGCATTTTCTAATACTTCCGGTTCTGCGTATTTGCTTCTGATTCTATGCAGCATAGTTTAGTATTTCTTCAAAGCTTTCGATTCTAGTTTGGGTGCATTAAATTTTTCTGATTTAAATATTATCCGTGTAGAAACCCTTGAGGGTTGGTCAAACTTCGGTTTAGTCTGGTCTATCATTACTCGGTTCGACAACAAAAGATTTTGTATTCATAAAAATCAAGTCCAAAGTCTGGTGCAAAAGCAGAAGAAATATAAAAAGAAGAAGAAAATATACATATTTTGTTCCTCAACAGCTTCTTCTGGTGTGTGCTTAAAGATAGTGTACTGAAAATAGAATCAATTTTTACAATTTGTTTTCTTCACAGATTTCACTTAATCTGAGCAAAGTTAATTTGACAAATGGATTCACGCAAGCACCTTGATATTGATTGTCATCACTGCAGTTTCAATGGATGCATCTTCTCCCTCGTTTCACGACATATATTAACAGTTAAACACATGAGAATATATATATCATGATTTTAATCAAGATATAAGAACATGTTTTCGTATTTCTCATCCCATTGACTGCTAGGAACTACGAGGTATGTCTAAATCAACCATAGACCTAACGTTGTAATTCAATATGTTCTCCGTATCAAATCCAGCTATTGCCATGGGGATACTTCAAGAAATTAACAATGAGGTTTCAAGCACAGAGAAATGTCATCAAGTAAACCCATGGAGATCCAAGTATATTGATCTCAAAGTATATTTTACTTCTTCGAGAGATGAGGTGATGAAAGTTCTCCGGCGAGATGGTTGAGTACAGAAGGACATAAGCTTCTACATTGTGCAGGAGGAAGATGTCGAAAGAGCATTGCTATGCCCCTTGAACTTCTTTATTACTTGATTGGTTTCTCCGCTATCACTCGCTTTTGCGGATGGTAGTGGTTATTTGTGTTTCATAAAAATCACACAGTGCTTTCTACTACCCCGTATTACTCCAAACTGCTCAAAACCAAACACTGCTTTCTTCTAACATTTGCGGTTACAGGTCTATAGATAAAAAAATATTTTATTCAAAAAAGATAAAAATTCATTTATAAAACAAAAAATATAAAATAATTTAGTTGACCACAAAAAGTTATAATAAGTTCAATTACGGGAATGCGTGATCAGGTCTCTTTTGGTTGTGCCATCATAGTTGTTAAGTTTCTATGTATTTTGATACTTTGGATGGTTTGTAACATTAGGAGGGACAAAGCTTTTGTTATGATTTATAAGTTGGTTGCAAAGAAACAATGAACGCCGGTGGATAAGCACCATAGTGAAGCAGATCTCTAGCAGTTCTCCACCATCATCAACTTAACTCTATCCCTAAACAAAATCCTATTTTCAAATTTTACACACATATTCATTATTTGATTTGATAAATATTTTTTCTACTTTTTTAACTCACTAGCAAAATTCTACAGTGAAGCAGATCTCCGGCTCAAACTCATCATCTAACTCCCGCAGAGAAATGGTGGTGTTGTCCCCTATCCACATGTAACCTCTCCACGAGTTACCTATCCATAATCTGACCACGCAGGGGCTGACCACACAATGGCTGACCACGCAGCGGTTGACCTATATCACCTGCATGGTCAATGTTGTATGGATTGGATAGTATGGACAACTCCATGTTTATGTAATGGAGCTGTAAGACAACAAATCGACCTCCACTATCCATATTTTAAACAATGGACATGGAGCAATATGTTATAACTCTAGTAGTTTTTTATGAATATCTCGAAATTATTTACAAGATTGTATTATATTTCTGTTTTTCATATATATTTTTAAAGAAAATATTCTCATCTATATCAATATGTCCATAACATTATGTACACATGTATTTTTCAAAAGAAAGTATTTATACATTTTCAATTGATTATTTTGGTGATTTTCAAAACTCGGATATCATAAAATTTTCTCCGAATATACGAACCTAATCACCATACACTGTCCATAATTCACTGTCCATTATCCACTGTCCACCATTCACTATCCATATTTATACTCATGTTTCTTTCTAACTTTTTTATATAATGTAAACCAACATCATCATAAAGCAACGTTTATTCAGTCACTCTATCTTATTTCTTTTGAACTCAGACCCTTATCATTCACATAGCATTGTCCATCATTTTGCATCCAATATGTAATTTTCAGTTAAAGTAAATTCATCTGAATCTCAGTCGAATTCACAGCTTTAGCTATTTGATAATCTTCTTTGTTTCCACACACTGTCCCCACATATATATTTTCATCTTCATCATTTACATCCAAATCAGGAATATTGGCAGAGTCGTATGTCGTACATTAAACAATGTGTTGATGTCAAATTCTTCGTCGTCCACCTGGTCAAGAGTTCGTGGACATCTATTGTTCCTGACATCTGTTGTCCATCCCTGCCTGTCCACTTGTACCAATCGATGAGGATCCATGTAACTCTAACTTAACTCCAGCTTTTTCCTGCTGCTGACACCATAAATAACTGTATTCAATCATCATTGGTGGTGTAGCTAGTATAACAGTTTTCCTTTTCCCCATAAACTCCCTTGAAACCTTCTTCTTCAAATCCTGGACATCTTCACAACTTACTCATGCACAATATTAGAATTAACTATCCACAAAATCTATTCACTATATTAATATTTTGAAGATCATCATTTAATATATCCACAATAACTTTTCCATGAAATGACATCCATATTCAACTTTCAATCCTTAATTATAAAAACTGATGATCGTGTGTTCAGCTCTCTTGTGGACAACATTTTCTGTACTCATCCATTTTATCTCAAATATCTTTTTCATCCAACTTTAGGTTCTGAGGTATTAGGAAGGTACAGATCGATGGCGGAAGATAACCGAAGATATTTTTTTTTTTGTAAAGGAAGAGAAGGTGAAGCGCCGATGGAGATGTTTTCGGTGAGGGAGATTACGACAATGCGTGAGGCGGTGGAGTCCGAGATATTCATACAAGAGATTCCTATCCAACGGTATTATTGTTCCAATCGGAGAAAGGGGTAGAAGATTGATCGATGGCAGATTTGAGAGAGAGTCAGGCAAGACCGTCAAGGGAGAGAGAAAGAGAAGGTGAAGTATTGATGAGAAGGTTGAAGAGAAGAGATAGAATAACGATTATTTCTTTTGAGTTTTTACATTTATTTTAATGTAAAAAAATTTAACAAAAAAGTTGTTAATATTAACCATACACTATTACAATACGGACGGCTACAATTTATTCTCATCTAACCAGTTAATAACTAATATAGTTTTCTTTCTAATCAACCCAAATAAATAATAAGGTTCAAAATTTTAACCGTTAATTCCGGAAATCTGAGTTTTGACCTCAACATTTTGCCCCCCACCTCCTCAGTTTCAGGTATGATAGTGATGAGTTAATTAGGAAGTGTAATACGAGATTAAGGAGCTAAACTGTTTTACACCCATTTTCCATTAAAATATGCGTTTTCGATTTTTTTTTGTGTAAGGCTGATGATTTGACGGAAGGGAAGATTTAGCTTTTGATGATGTTTCGATGACTGTAGTAGCTTAAGTGTTTCATATGTTTCGAAAATTGATCGTTTTTTGGCGAACAACTGTTTAAGTCAAATTCTTTTCATAATTTCTCAAAAACTGATCATGTTTAAATTTTTCGAAAGTTTACGTAAACGTTTTTCCCGAGTTTAAGTTTTTAAAAATATGTGCCCAATTTGAGGCCGAGCCGGTCGTGTTGCACGATGTTTGGCCAAGTTTTGGGGCCGAGCCAGACATGCTGGTCGATGCTTGGCCAATTAAGACCGAGCCGACCAAGATGGTCGACGCTTGGCACAATTTTGAAAAACTGTTCGATTTAAGTTTTTTCATAAATGTTTTTTTGGAAAACTGTCCATGTTAAGTTGTTCAAGTTGAATTTTTTCGGATTTGAAAATTGACTGATGTCCATCTTGCGGCCGAGCCGGTCGTGTTGCACGATATTTTGCCGAGTTTTGGGGCTGAGCCGGACGTGCTGGTCGGTAATTTTGTTTTTTCTTTTTTCACCCTTTTTACACGTCCTTCTCTCGCTCTTATCCATCACTTTTAATTTTTACCATGTTTTTCCTCTCTCTTTTTTCTTCTTTCCTTCTCTCGTAGTTCGCGTCACTTTTAATTTTTCTTATTTCGTTCATGTCGGTCATTTTTAATTAATATCATGTTTTTCCTCTCTCTTATTTCTTCTCTCGCCTTCTCTTTTTTTTTTTTTTCATTTGAAAGTGTTTTTTAAATCTTCTCCCATCCAGTCATTTTTAATTTCTATTTACCATATTTTTTCTCTCTCATTTTTTTATTTTTCCACCCGCCCATTTTACACGTTCTTCTCTCATTTTTGTCAGTCATTTTTAATTTATACCATGTTTGTCCTCTCTCTTTTTCTTCTTTCCTTCTCTCGTTCCTTATCCGTCACTTTTAATTTATACAATATTTGTTTTTTTTTTCTTTCGCCTTTTCCTCTTTTTATTTATTTTTTTCTTCTTTTCGGATATGTTCTTCTCTTTTTTTTTTCTTTTTCTTTTTTTTGATCCTGTCACTTTTCCTCTTTTTATTTAGTTTTTCTACTTTTCGGATCCGTTCTTCTCTCTTTTTTTCTTATTCTTTCGTTTTTATCCCGTCACTTTTCCTCTTTTTATTTATTTTTTCTTCTTTTCGCATCCGTTCTTCCCTCTATTTTCTTGTTCCTTCGTTTTTATCCCGTCACTTTTCCTCTTTTTATTTATTGTTTTCTTTTTTTCGGATCCGTTCTTCTCTTTTTTTTGTCTTGTTCCTTCGTTTTTATCCCGTTATTTTTCCTCTTTTTATTTATTTATTTTTCTTTGCAGATCCGTTCTTTTCTCTTCTTTTTTTGTTCCTTGAATTTTTATCCCGTCACTTTTCCTCTTTTTATTTATTTTTTCTTCTTTCTAGGGATCGGTTCTTCTCTTTTTTTTTTTCTTGTTCCTTCCTTTTTTATCCCGTCACTTTTCTTCTGTAATTTATTTTTCCTTCTTTTCGGATCCGTTCTTCTCTTTTTTGTCTTGTTCCTTCGTTTTTATGCCGTCACTTTTCCTCTTTTTATTTATTTTTTCTTCTTTTCGGATCCGTTCTTCTCTCTTTTTTCTTGTTCTTTCTGTTTTTATCCCGTCACTTTTTCTCTTTTTATTTATTTTTTCTTCTTTTCGGGGATCCGTTCTTCTCTCTTTTTTCTTGTTCCTTCGTTTTTATACCGTTACTTTTCCTTTTTTTATTTATTTTTTTTTCTTTTTTTCGGATCCGGTCTACTCTTTTCTGTCTTGTTCCTTCTTTTTTATCCCGTCACTTTTCATCTTTTTATTTATTTTTTCTTCTTTTCGGATCCGTTCTTCTCTTTTTTTTCTTGTTCCTTCTGTTTTTATCCCGTCACTTTTCCTCTTTTTATTTATTATTTCTTCTTTTCGGGGATCCGTTCTTTTCTCTTTTTTTTTTCTTGTTTCTTCGTCTTTATCCCTTCACTTTTCCTCTTTTTACTTATTTTTTCTTTTTTTCGGGGATCCGTTCTTTTCTCTTCCACTTTTCCTCTTTTTATTTATTTTTTCTTGTCTTCGGGGATACGTTCTTCTCTCTTTTTTCTTGTTCCTTCCTTTTTTATCCCGTCATTTTTCCTCTTTTTATTTATTTTTTTCTTCTTTTATTTTTTTTTCTTCTTTTCGGGGATCCGTTGTTCTCTCTTTTTTCATGTTCTTTTTTTTTATCCCGTCAGTTTTCCAATTTTTATTTATTAATTTCTTTTTTTATTTATTTTTTTATTCTTTTATTTATTTTTTCTTCTCTTGGGGGATCCATTCTTTTCCTTTTTTTTTCTTTCGTCTTTATCCCGTCACTTTTCCTTTTTTTATTTTTTTTCTTCTTTTCGGATCTGTTCTTCTCTCTTTCACTTTTCCACTTTTTATTTATTTTTTCTTCTTTTCGGTATTCCGGTTCTTCTCTCTTTTTTCTTGTTCCTTCGTTTTTATCCCGTCACTTTTATTCCTGTGTCCTCTTCTCTATTTTCCTGCACAAATATCAAACCCATAGGAAACAACACAGAAACTGCTATTCCATCTAAAGCTTGTATCACAAGAAGAACCTGAGCTAAAATGACTAACATAAACAAAGTAAGTACCAAAGCAAAAAAGCCTAAGTTTTTTATCACGAGTCACACACGCTTGGACCATTAACTCATCATCCTCCAAATCGTCTCTACTCGTAATTTTCCCATCGAATTGTACTCCTTGAGCGACCTATAACAATCAAATTCAAATTACTAAGCGATCAGTTTTTTGGGAGAAGGCGCACAAACTATGATTATAGTTTTGAATTTTGAGAATCAGAAATGATTACGAATTTTTTTTTATCCCACACAGACCATAACAAACCGGAAGTAAACCAAAGTCTACATGAACGAAAAGGTTCATACATGGGATTTGATCGACAGACCTATAGGACAGAGAACTATTGGGTGCAAGTGGTTATTCAAACTGAAACCAGGAATTCCAGGTGTAGAAGAACCCAGATATAAAGCACGGTTAATGGGAAAGGGTTTCTCTCCGATTGAAGGCATTGATTACCATGAAGTATTTGCACCAGTTGTCAAACACATTACAATAAGGCTGATATTGTCAACGGTGGTCAATCATGATATGGAATTAGAACAGTTGGATGTTAAAACAGCTTTCTTGCATGGCAACTTGGAAGAAAGGATATTGATGGAGCAGCCAGAAGGGTTCAGTGAAGGTAATAAGGTGTGCTTACTCAAGAGGTCCTTATATGGACTAAAACAGTCCCCACGACAGTGGAATCTGAGGTTTGATCAATTCATGAAGGCACAGAAATTCACTAGAAGTCAGTTTGATCAGTGTGTACTTCAGAATGTATGATGAGGAGAACTATGTCTATTTACTTCTCTACGTAGATGACATGTTGGTGGCTGCTAAGGATATGAAAGAAGTTCATAAGGTGAAAGATACTTTTAGTAGAGAGTTTGAGATGAAAGACCTAGGCTCTGCAAAGAGGATTCTAGGCATGGATATTATCAGGGACAGAAGCAAGGGTGTGCTGATGCTTTCTCAAGAAGCCTACATCGAGAAAATTCTGAGAAGTTTTGGAATGTCTGAATCTAATCCAGTCTCTACTACAATGGGGAGCCATTTCAAACTACTCAGTACACCGGAGAAAGATAAGGCAGAAGCAGAGTTAGCTATGTGCAACATACATTACTCAAGTGCAGTTGGGAGCCTTATGTACGCCATGATTGGTTCCCGTCCGGATATTGCTCATGTGGTTGGTCTTGTCAGTCGGTTTATGAGTTGCCCTAACATAGAGCATTGGGAAGCTGTTAAATGGATTCTAAGATATATCAGGGGCACATCAGATTTGAAGTTGAGCTTCAAGAAATCAGAGAAGTTTGAGGTAAAAGGATTTTGTGACAGTGATTATGCAGCTGACCTTGATAAGAGAAGATCCATCACCGGGTATGTGTTTCATGTGGGAGGAAACACTGTGAGTTGGCGTTCTGGACTGCAACAAGTAGTAGCTCTGTCAACAACAGAAGCTGAATATATGGCATTGACAGAAGCTGGAAAGGAAGCGTTGTGGTTGAGTGGGATTACCAGTGAGTTGGGGTTTCCTCAGAAAAGTGTTGAAATCTTCTGTGATTCACAAAGTGCAATTTGTTTAGCAAAGAACAACGTTTATCACGAGCGGACGAAACATATGGCTATCAGGTTGAATTTTATCAGAGAGAATGTGGAGCAGGGAGCAATCGTGGTAACAAAGATTGATACAAAGGTGAATCCAGCTGATATTCTCACAAAATCAGTACTGGTGAAGAAATTGGAGGAAGGAAGGAGTCTCTTGAGGGTTCTGAGAGACTGAGTTCTGTTTTAGAGCTGAGCTCATGTGTTTCCTGGCAAGGTGATGTCGGAACAGATAAGACAGGAGATGAGCACCTCGTGTGATTGCAGGCCGTAGATTTGATCAACGTGGAGATTGTGAGATATGATTCAGTATCTAGGCCTTGTGGGTTTGTTCTTGTTGGGCCATAGTGTAACTGAAGCCCAGGTCAAGTAAGAACGACATTTCAATCTGCGTTTTGTCTCAGTACTTCAAAGATGATGTTTTGGCGGTGGATAGCTGTTGGTTGTCAGCTAATAGAGACAAAAGGGAAAAAGCAGATGTTATTTAAGGACTGAGTATGAGAGGTAAAGGAAACAGAGAGAGAGAGTAACAGAAAACACCAAGCATTGTACGGAGAAAGAAAACAAAGAGTGGGTGAGAGACAAACTGATATTGGGTGAGAGTGTTCATCTTGTTTGCTCTCTATCTTCTTCTTGAGAGGGTTTTGATTCTCTGTAGTGAGTGATGCAAGTGGGGTGTGTGCTCTTGTATTAAGCTTCTCTGAGATACTCTTGTGAACTGGGTTAAAGGGGGGGTGGGGGGGCGTTTGAGATGATGACGTGGGGGATAAGGAAGGAAGAAAAATGATGATGACGTGGAGGTGAGAATGCGAGAGATTTGAAGAGAGGAAGAAGACTATGAGTCTATGATGATGACGTGGAGAGAGTGCGAGAAGTTTGATGGAAAGAAAAGAGGATTGGGCGGGCATTTATAAACGAACGAGGATAAAGGGATAATAAAGAGAAAGAGAGAAGGAAAAAAAAAAGATATGAGCATGAATAAAGGGCCGGACAGGAGGAGGAAAGAAAGGGACGAGGGAAGAAAAATGGCACAGAGAGGAAGAAAGGGGAAAACATGGAAGATGTAACAAGAGAAGACAGAGGAAAAATATAAAAATATGAAATGCTTGAAACTTATCTTGGACACTCTGGTATTTGTTTCCGTTCCGTATAAACCGACAGTTTTGGATATTTCGGTTTTAAAGGTTTATGATCAAATGGATAATTAAAGTTGTTTGGTTCGGGTCTTATTGATTTCAGATCGGTTCGGGTACAAATTACAAGGAACCGTAAAATATCTGAAAATTTTTTGTTTCTAAATGGTTCAGGATATTTTTGAAAAATTTGGGTAAAATATTGTTATTTTGATTATAAATATCCAATTTTTTTTAAAAACCAAAATATTTTCGGATATTATTTAATATTATTTCGGGTATAAATTTGTAATTTCGAATAAAATATCCGAAAAATTTCGGTTCCTCATTTTGGTTCCGAATATTTATACCCAAAATAACATTAAACATACCCAAAACATAAATCATTTTTCGGCTATTTGGTTCCTCATTTCGATTCCGGATAGGAATCAGAACCGAACCGATATTGGCGGATCCCAAATTTAGGATCCAACGGATACTTTTGAGAGGATCTAGAACCGAACCGAACCGAAAATTTTGGATCAGTTCCGGTTAAAGTATTCGATTCCGGATTTTATGCCTACTTGAAACATATTACATGACAATAAACTATAACAACATGTAAATTTGATTTTTATAACAACCATATTTGTTTATAAACTTTTTCTTTTTTACAAATTATTTTTCTTTTTTATAAACTATTTTCGTTTTAAATATACTATTTTGTTTTTTTAATAAATATATAATTAATTATTAGGATTAAAATTAGATTATATCTTTTATAAATACTATTCGGACAAAAATTAAGTTCAGAAAATACTAATGGGATACTTCCTATTTCAATTCAACCCAAGTAGACAAATTTTTCTATTATATTTAATATATAATGCAAGTCATAGGTAATGAGCGGAAATAAAACTTTCCAAAATAACCAATAGAAAACTATGTACAACAATTAGTGTAACATAGTAAAGAAGACTTATTGGGAGAACCCTATTATGGATTCTTAAAAAATACTAGGCTTAGATTCATGCAAAACCATGTGATTGTATATCTGAAATATTTTTATGATAATAAATTTTAACAAAATAATTTTAATAAAAATTATATGATATAATTGTAGTCTTACTTTATATGTTTATTTTATAATATTCATTACAATTATATTTGTCTTTAATATTTTTAAAATCAAACTTACATTTTTATGTAGATATAATTAAGATCAATGATAATTAAAATAAGTAATCTGTTAATTTAATCCGACAAATTCTTTTTTCATGTTTTTTATCATTGTAATGGATTAACCCTTTTTATATTTAATTATTAATATTTTATAATTTATAATAAATAATTTATTAATATTAAGTTTGAAATTTTTTATTCGAGGTTTTTATTAATTGCAATATTTTCAAAAATATATATATTTATTTTGTTTTATCTATATATTAACAAAATTTGATTTTATGATTTATAAAATAATTCATGTACTATTAAATTATTTAATTATATTTATCAGTTGATTTTATAATTTAATATATGTAATTATGCTTTAATTTTTGTTTTTAGTTAATTAAGGAAATATGATCCACTATTTTTAGATTGTTTGTATATTTATTTGATAATTGACTTTTTTGGAAATATGAACTATTATAATTTGTCATAATTATTTTTAATAAAATTTAATCAATCATTAATATTTAATGGCTTTTTATGTAATATACCACATGATTATAAGGTTAATTATATAGTGCTATTCTAGTTAAATAAGATAAATTTAACTATTTAATTTAGATTAAGAATCTTTTTTAAGAAATCTTAATCTGTTATCCCTCAATGATAGGGATTCTTAAAAAAAAAATTGTTTTATTGTAAATAAAATTCATTTGACTAAAAAAGAAAAATTACAAAGGAACAAGTAATATAAATGAAAATCTATAATCTATTTGTAAATCTAAAATTCAAAATTTGTAAAGAAAAAAGAAGAAGCTAAAGTTTACATTAATATTTAATTACAACAAGAAAGAATAATAGAAAAATAGTAAATTTGCATTCATAAACCGGAGAATCTATATATATAAAAGTATATTTCTTCCATTCTCCTTAAGCCACCTCAACAAATGAGTTTTAAAAACATGACACATCAGCTTAACCCATTCATTTTAGTATCCATCTATCCATTTTAATATCTACACATCTTAATATGCACCCATTTTAATATCTTATATTTCTTATATTCAATTGAATTATAGCATATTTAATTACTATATTTACATAAGCTTATAAACAAAAAAAATAAAATAAACAAAAATTTAAAAAAATCACAATGTGAATTTAAATTTAAAATATAAAAATTAAAAAAAAAACACGGAAATGAAAAAGAAAAATAATAGAAAAATAAAAACACATAACAAACAAAAATGACATAAAATAAGAGCATCAAAAAGTAGGAAAAACAAATAAAAAATTATGACGGATTTAATTGGAAATGAGACAAGAACGAAATTCACAAAATTCTCTAACATGAATGTGATAGGTTGGTACTGAATAAGATGGACGCAACATTTTTCATTCTAAAAACGTATATAAAAAAGTTAACAATGACAATAATAATTATTCATGGTTACAAATATAACTTTAAGCAACTTTTTCAATATATCACATATGTAGAAATTATAAAAAATAATCAATTAACAATATTTCATAAAAGTGAAAAAACCAAAAATAAAAATTAATAATTAAATAAATGTAAATTATATTAATATGTCACCTTATAAAATAGTCTTTTATGTAAATACGTAAAATACCAAAGAAGAAAAATAAAGAACACGTGCATAACAATATAATAAAGATTAGATTGACGTTAATTATGTTAAATTCTATAAAAATTATAAAACAATAATATTATTAAAATACAAAATAAAAATAGCATACAAATTAATAAATTAGAAAATAAAAATAAATAATAATCCGCGCGAACCGCGAAAACCCTCTAGTATACTATATAATGATATTAACTAACAGATTAAAAGAACTACAAAATTTTGATAAAATTATAATAGTTGGTGATAGAAGTAGATCAACATGGATTTGTGTTTTAGTCTTCTTCACACCATTTGAGTTTCCCCTTCCCTTTTTGACATCTGGTGGCTGCATAACAG
>OVBI01003264.1:1516-13583 GCA_900406495.1 Sisymbrium altissimum
GAGAGAGAGAGAGAGAGAGAGAGAGAGAGAGAGAAAGAGAGAGAGAGATTTCCTAATTAATGTTCCGACAGTCAGACAGGGGTGCGCCTGCTTATGGGTCTAATGAGAAAACATGGGTGATGCAAATCCCCAACCTAAATCAAGTCAAGGGGCCCCGGTCAAGCCTTTTCAAACAATGCTGTCAAAACCAATGACACGGTGAGGTGCAAGGACGCTCCAAAAAAAACATTAACGAGGCCGTAGCAAACCTGATAGCCAGCAAAGAGGTTGATGAACTTGCCGAGAGGATGACTCAAATGAGCATTTCCAAAGTCAAGAAAACCAACCAAACGGAGAAGAACGACTATCGGGACGCGAGGAAACTTTACCGGGATGTGACCAGCGACTATCGGGACACGGACAACGAGCATTGGGACGCAGCCGGAGACCATCAGGACGCAGACAGTGATCATCACGACTCCACCGGACACTATCGGGACACAGGCCAGGATCATCGGGACGTGACTAAGCTCTATCAGGACGCCAGTGAACATCACCGAGACACGGGAGTCAAGCACCGAGATGCAGGGACAAAGTATCGAGATGCGGGTGATATCTATCAAGACGCGGACAAGCATCGAGACATGGAGAACAAGTCTCGAGACGCCGGTGACTTTGATTGAGACGCAGGAATTTTAAACATCGATCAAGTTTGTTACCGGGACGCGACAACCCAAGATCGAGACACGACTAGGCCAAACATCGGGGTAGATATCGACCGAGTCACGGGAGCTGAAATCATCGGGCCAACTTCAATTTTCCCCGACCTAAACGACATTTCTACCGGGCCAAACCCATTTTCCACCGAGGCATACTTCAACGCGGACATAAAATGCGACCAACCAAATTATGCATCCTTCTCAGGTGTTTTCTTTTCCGATTCTTCTTTCCGTTTCATACTTATATATATAAAAACATTCATACTTTGTTAATTTTCTTTTGCTTTAGGATTCAATCTTTATCGGACCAGAACACAACAACCACCGCACACTCATCATTTCTTCAACAATCCGATAAACTCCTTCCCTTAGATTAAATTTTCAATGTTTTCACCATGCATCTAGTTTTGATTCGTTAAAAAAAAAAAAAAAAAAAAAAANCTTTAATTAGAACCCGCGTGCATTCAATCTACATTAGTCCGTTAATTGAGCCTTTTTATTAGTCAAAGAATTGATTTGGTTACTTATGTCACCAAAATGCACTTAACTTTTCGGTTACCCATCCATAGAAAACTCCGGGATTAAGCGTGCATAAGCTGCAGTAAAAAGATGGGTGACCAACTGGGAACTCATTCGCGGTACTGTGTGAGTGAGGCAAAAACACGGGAAACAGTCATGTGGTGATTGCAGGGTTAGTATATCATGACTTTCAAACCTCCCAATTAATGTTCCGACAGTCAGACAAGAGTGGGCCGGTCCATGGGCCTAATGAGAGGACATGGGGGGCTCACTGGTAGGGGCGGTTGGGGAATTATAAGTGGTATCAGAGCTGGTTTGCCGTCTCAGTGCTGACCTGACAGGCCTTGGGAGGCGGTTCAGCATTGGTCTTGGTTTGCAACGAGGGCGTTGCGCTCTTTGAGAGGGGTTGAATTGTAACATCCTGATTTCTGGTATATGGAAACTTATGTGGAGAGATTAAAAGAATTGATTTGGCTACCTATGTCACCAAAGTGCAATTACCTTTTCGGTTACCCATCCAGAGAATACTCCAGGGTTAAGCATGCTTAAGCTGAATTGATTTGGTTATCTATGTCAGCAAAATACGCTTACCTTTTCGGTTACCCAAGCACATTGTGCCGTAGAGATTCCCGGGATTTCTCACATGTCTTATCACGGTTTCCTCTCATCGGACCGTTTGGCGACCATCGTTCCATCCTTCGTGTATTCATCGACCACCGACTGATCAACCGGGATGAGCCGTACGGCCAGCCGTCTGATCCCATCGACCACTCCGTCCTTCTTCACCGATCATCTGACCAAACTACTCATAGGAGCCGTACGGCCAACGATAGTTTGCATCACCCACAAACAAACCTCCGTTCCAGAGTTTGTATTATCTGGTATCAGAGCTTCAAAAGCTCCTTCTCAGGTGTTTTCTTTTCCAATTCTTCTTTCCTTTTCATACTTACTTATATATAAAACATTCATAATATGTTAATTTTCTTTTGCTTCAGGATTCAATCTTCATCGGACGACAACACAACAACCACCGCACACTCATCATTTCTTCAACAATCTGATAAAATCCTTCCCTTAGATTAAATTTTCATTGTTTCCATCGTGCATCTAGTTTCGATTCGTAAAAAAAAAAAAAAATCATCTACTTTCTTTAATTAGAACCCGCGTCCATTCAATCTACATTAGTCCGTTAGTTGAGCATTTTTATTAGTCAAATTATTCTGTCAATCACGTTTAAATTTCAAATATCATTTATTTAAATTTCATTCGCATATTTCTTCGGTCCATTATATTAAAATTCACATAAATTTTATATCTATGTCTGGTGATACTATGAATGACACCAACACACACGACCAGTTCGCCCAGACCATGGCAGCCATGGAAGGGCTGACCAACCGTACCGTTCAGGTTGAGAATCGGCACAACAACGAGACTGACTACTCAGACGATGACAGCCGGGTTTCCTGGAGACGCGGAAACGATGGTTTCGCATGCCATCGAGACGAACACAATAATCCTGACCACGATCGGGGACGCGATAGACGTCACAAACACGATAATGCACGACCCCGCGGTCAACCTTGCCAATATCGAGAACAACCCCGGAGACACGACGACGATGACGAGCGACACGGTGGCAAAGATCTGAAACTTACACCACCCACATTCGCGGGTAAAATCAACCCCCAGGCTTATCTCGATTGGGGAAGGAGGACGGATTACATCTTCGACTACTACGATTAATCGGAGCAACGAAAGGTGTCCTTAGCAGCTGCCCAGCTCACAGACAATGCTCTAGCATGGTGAGACAGAGATGTAGCCGACTGAAGAAGGCGCAGGCTTCCCCATATCCTCTCCTGGGAAGACATGAGCTTTCACTTCCGGAAGCGGTACGTGCCGGCCTACTACCACCGTGACCAACAAAAAAAGTTCCAAAAGCTCTCTCAAGGAACCAAAACGGTTGAAGAATACTTCGAGGAGTTTGAAACCCTGAAAAACCGGTTAGAAGTCTCCGATTCACAAGAGACCCTCATGGCCCAATTTTTGGACGGACTGCAAGATCGTATTGCCCGAAAGGTCGAGCGCCAGCTCTACGGTGATTTGGATGAACTTCTCCACCTTGCCGTGCAAGCCGAGCAATATATTAAGAGAAAGAATTCTTCCCTTAACCGTTCCAAACCAACGTGGACTCCACCGGCTTGAAACTTTAACAAGGGCAAAGCAATAGAACCAGCCCCCAAAAAGAAACATGAGTTCTACCACAGCAACACGGCCGGAGCCAGTCAAGCCCAAACCCCACGAGCCAGATATGTTACATACTTCAAATGTCAGGGCAAATGCCACTATGCTCGTGAGTGTCCAAATCAGCGGGCAATGATCCTCAGAGATGACGGCGAGTACGAATCCTACGATGAAGCTGAACCAACAGATTCAGAAGAAGAAGTCATTGATTATCCAGAGGTTGGAGAGATGCTCATGATCAGAAGAGCTCTTAGTGCCATGTATGATCCCGAGATGGTCCAAAGAGAAAACATATTCCACACTTGGTGCACCATACAATCCAAGGTATATAGTCTGTTCATTGATGGTGGTTCTTGCACTAACGTGGCCAGCACCTATTTGGTTGATAAGCTAGGGCTTAAGAAGACCAGGCACCCACGTCGGTACTGCCTCAGATAGTTGAATGATGAGGCTGAACTTAAGATTTGGGAGCAAGTAACCATGCCTTTCAGCATAGGCAAGTATGAGGACCAAGTTCTATGTGACGTGGTTCCGATGAAAGCAGGCCACCTCCTGTTAGGACGGCCATGAAAATTCGACAAAGACACCATTCACAGCGGACGGACCAACTATTACACCTTCATGTATCAGAACAAAAAGAACAGCCTTGCACCACTCACACCACAGGACGTCCATGAAATGCAAAACGCAATGGAAAAGGGTTCAAAGGCGAGTAAAAAAAACTTATATATTTCACATAGCCGTGTATTAAAATCTCTTGAACACAAAGAGCAGGTGCTACTCATGATCTTCAGAGAAAGTTTGTTTCAGGTACATAAGAGAAAGAAATTTCTAAGGAAATTCAAAACCTCATGGAGTCATTTAAGGACGTTTTTTCCAAGGAGATTCCAGCCGGACTGCCACCTATCCGAGGGATAGAGCACCAAATTGACCTCGTTCCAGGAGCACCCTTGCACAACCGACCAGCTTACGGAGCCAACCCGAAAGAAGCTCAGGAGCTGGAACGCCAAGTCCAGGACCTCATGTCCAAAGGCTACATCCACGAAAACCTTAGTCCATGCGCGGTACCTATTTTTTAGTTCATAAAGAGGATGGCTCTTGGCGTATATGTGTTGATTGCAGGGCCATAAAAAATATCACCGTCAAGTACCGACACCCAATACCCAGGCTTGATGACATGTTGGACAAACTCCACGGTGTAACCATATTTTCCAAGATTGACCTCAGGAGTGGATACCATCAAGTCCGGATGAAGGAAGGGGACGAGTGGAAGACAGCCTTCAAGACCAAAAGAGGCGTGTATGAGTTGCTTGTCATGCCATTCGGTCTGACCAACGCCCCGAGCACCTTTATGAGACTGATGAACCATGTCTTAAGGGCGTAAATCAGTAAGTTCATGGTGGTATATTTCGATGACATCCTGATTTATAGCTTATGCCTTGATGATCATCTGAAACATCTTGAAATGGTTTTAAATACACTTAGGCAAGAGCACCTCTATGCCAACCTTGAAAAATGTACCTTCTGCACTGATCAAGTAGTCTTCCTAGGCTTTGTCGTTAGTTCACAGGGACTCAAGGTGGACGAGGAGATGATCAGGGCAATTCAAGCCCTTGTCAAATTGACATGGTCGGCCGAGGAGAATGTGACCAGCCTTCATTGCCACAACATCACACAAGACTTGGTCGGAGTATTTACCGATTCTGAATGGGATCACCACTTGTACACCTATGCGAAGCTCGGTGTCATCATTGAGCCACCTCAGTTGGTATGGCCTGGGGTGTTTGGTCTTTGTGAATCCAAGCCTGTCCACAAGATATTTACTAGCAACATTAGTACAAGATCCTCCATCTATTAACAAGCTATATACCTTGGAGGCTACGGTGCATCTGCTGTGGAAAATTTTCTCTCGTTGAATAGACTCTAGCTCGAACAGGGCTCGGAGTGATCGTCGGGTCACGAGGATTTCCCCAACATCAGGATAGTCGGTGATCTCTTCCTCGGAGTCGGGTTGGTCAGCCTCATCTTCTGACTCATATTCTCCATCATCACGGATGACCATCAGGCGTTGGTTAGGACAATCTCTTGCGAAATGCCCTATGCCCTTGCACTTGAAGCAAATGGTGTCTCGGGTCCGTGGGTTGGGAGTTTGGCTAGGACCGGTGGAAGGTGCTTTGCCGAGGTCAGGGGTCGGTCATTTGGCCTTCGGGCCGGTTTCAATGGCCTTGCCCTTATCGAAGCTGCGTTGAGGCGTGGGCTGTGTCCATGGGGTCCTGGTTTGACCGGTGGTGGCAACCTTGCGTTTGATGTATTGCTCGGCCTGTATCGCGAGGTGTAGCAGCTCATCTAAGGCGTGGTACGGCTGTCATTCCACGTTTCGAGCAATGCGCTCTTGAAGACCATCGAGGAACTGGGCCATGAGGGTCTCGGAGGAATCCTGAACTTCTAGCCGGTTGGTGAGGGTTTCAAAATCCCCAAAGTACTCTTCTACGGTTTTGGTTCATTCGGGGGAGTTTCCTGAACCTTTTCTGATGATCACGGTGGTAATAAGCCGGGACATAACACTTGCGGAGCTGGAAGCTCATATAATCCCATGTGGAGATGGGGTGAAGGTGGCGTCTCCTTCAGTCCATGACATCTCGATCCCACCAAGCTAGGGCATTGTCGATGAGTTGAGCCTGGACTAGAGCGATCTTCCTTGCATTGGAGTAGTTGTAGTACTCGAAGATGTACTCCATGAGCCTCTCCCAATCTAGGTAAGATTCGGGGTCAATCTTGCCAGCAAAGGTCGGCGGTGAGAGCTTGAGGTCCTTGTTGCCGTGCCAAGGTTGCTCCTCGTCCTTGTCGCGGTTTCGTCCTCGGTCGCATCTCCTATCGGGTCTGTTGCCGTGTTGGTCGGGACCATGTCGCGGTTGGTTGTTGGCGGCATGAGGTCCATCGTTGCCGGTTTTGCTATCGGTGTCGGTCTGATCATCGTCGGTGTTGCGGCGTTGATCGAGACGAGCTTGGATGGCAGTGAGGGTAGCGAGTAGCTGGGCATTGGTTGGCTCCGCGTCTCCCATGGTGTTGCAAAGTTGGGTACCTGAAATAATTTTAAAAGAAAACTAGGTGATCCGAACTAGAAACGACTAAGGCAAATGAAACAAAAGATGTAAATATATTTTTTGTTTTGTTTATGGTAATACGCGGATGAAGCAAGTATGGAAAGTAATAAATTGACCTAATGCAGTGCAAAATCGAATGACATAATGGAACTAGGTATGCGGTGCTTAAAGATATTTTTTTTTGATTTTTTTCTGAATGGCCTAAATGAATGAACAACAAGCGATGGAAACAAAAAGGAATCGGGGAAAGTGGATTGAATAAACCTGGGTCATGAGCTTTTTAATCTCTGATACCAAGATGATATGACCCTAGAACCGAGGGGATGACCGGATGGTGGAGGTTGAGAAGTTGGCCGTACGGCTCTGCCTTCTAACCGGTGGGTGAAATGATGGGGACGCGGTACAGCACTATTGGAACGTGGAAGAGAACTATCGGGACGCGGTACGATTGCTCGGGACACAGTACGGTAGGCTCGGGACTCGGTGGTGATAGTATCGAGACGCGGGGGTGATGGAGTCGGGGCATGGTGAGTGTCTCGGGACATGGCTCGATTACTCGGGACACGGTTCGGAATGCTCGAGACCTGGGAGGAAGATATCGAGACACGATCGGGTATCGAGTGATGACTCGATGACTTGGAACGCAGCACGATGATCTCTGGAACGCGGTACGGGCCGCGTCTCGGTAATTTCCGATAGATCGGATATGGACGATTCTCGATCGGCTGGCCATCCGACATTGTCTGATGAGCTAGAAATGATGGGGAAACGAACTGGTGGATCGATAGTCGCCACAAACTCGATGGAAGGGAGTTTGATAAGACTGATAACACCTAAGGTAAAAACCCGGTTTTTGGCTAAGGCAAGATAACTCGTTTAAGGGAATCCGGTGGTTCTTATTAATCGAAATATAAAGATACACGACTGCATAGAGGGGCCTTATAAAGGGAACCGACGCAGCTTTGCCCTTTTAGGGGATTTGAAACAAATACAACGGTATAAGAATTAAATGGCAGAATACATTGCCGAAAATAACAAAAGGGAAATTTAAGACACAAAACAAAAAGAGAAAACATATTAGTCCGCAAATCCGAATTGAATGGTACTTACCTTAATTTGTTCTTCGGCAATGATGGCGTGAATGTGGACTAAGCTTTGTCTCAGTGCATCTTCAGTCTCTCGCGGGCTGGATGCTGAAAACAGACAAGCTTGCTGAGCCGTTCTTCATGGACTGATCCTCTTGACTTGGTCCGGCTCGGAATGAGATGGATATGGGCTGCGGTCCGTGGTCCACGTTGACGTCTAAGTCTAAGAATTTCCCAATGAGTCCATTAACCTCCATCTGGCTTAAAAGCCCTTCGGTAGCCTGGTTGAAATCTTCGGTCATGGTCTGTTGGCCTGATCTGGTCCGTGGTCGATGGTGCATGGTCGGAATGCTTGGTGGTCTTAATACTGTCCCGGTTAGGTTTGGCTGCTGGATCTCATCAGTGAGGGTGGTCTTAATATTATCGGTATTCGGATCCTCTGGATCCACTTAAATCATATTCCCCATCTTTTGGATGGAGGAGTATTATCTCCGCTAGATCTCTTGTAAATAAAGGACTAATTAAAAGGATGAAATCATGGACTTCTATTTCAGTATGGACTGACCCATGGATTCCTAGCCCACTGCCCGAGACCAGAAACATGCAAATACAACACTTATCCACTTTTTAAGGTCAATGATATGATTGATCCACAGACACGTATGTGGAACTTACCATTATTTGAAGCAATTATCATCCCTGAGGATACAAAGATTATTAGGAAAATACCTATCCGACGTTCACTTTGGCAAGACCAGGTTGGCTGGTATTTCACTAAGACGGAATACCCGGATAGGGACAATCAGATCGAATACTTTGGCCCGGATGTCAAACCTCTTTCGGCTTACACTTGGAAGATAAAATGTCCACTTAAAATTAGATATTTTATTTGGCAAATATTATCAGGATGCATTGCGGTAAGTAAAGAGCCGAAGACTCGGGGGATTAATTGCGATGATAAATGTACAAGGTGTGGGGGCAGCGGAGGAATTGATAAACCATGTATTTTTTGAATGCCCTCTAGCGATCCAAACGTGGGCCATCTCTAAGGTTCCCTCGAACCCAGATGTCTTTCCCATGTCATCGATTTTTGCAAATTTAGATTTCTTATTTTGGCGACTTCCGAAAGAGGTTTTGGATAGTTATTATCCCTGGATTTTATGCTATATCTGGAAAAGTCGGAATGATAAAATCTATAATAACAAACATTGGACACCTCAGGAAATATTGCAAATAGCATAAACAGAAGGTAAGTTTTGGGAAGAGGCTCAACTATCAGAGGATGGATCTCATTCACGAGTTATAATTTCTCCAGGGGAACTTCTGGAGAAAGAAGGCTGGTGGTGTTATGTGGATGGGGCTTGGAAGGATGCTAATTCGTTCTCAGGAAATGGTTGGATTTGTAGTAAGGAGGGTACAACAGAAAGGATGTTGGGAACTCAAAATCTGGATTATAGTCTTTCTCCATTGCATTCAGAAATGGACGCTTTACTTTGGGCCATGGAATGCGTATCTAGTTTCCAGCGTCATGTGACTTTTGCGACTGATTGCTCCGAAGTGGTGAAGATAGTTTCTAACCCTCAGGAATTGCCTGCTTTCTCATAATACCTAGACGCTTTTGAAGAATGGAAACGATGCTACGAGACGTTCCGGTTGGAGCTTATTCCACGCTCACAAAACCAAAAGGCGGATAAATTGGCACAGAATGCTCAAGTCCACCCTACAGTGATGACATATATAGCTTCAACTCCACCAAATTTGATTGACCTTTTTCTGTAAGTTTTGTTTAAATTTGCTGTAAGAAAAAAAAAGAACATACTACTAGGTAAAACTATTTTGAATATGTTTTTCAATCTTGTATTACTAGGTACGTAAAAATATATAGATTGTCTTTTTCTATATGGGAAAATTCGATTTTTTGATGGGACCTACATACATTTTAAGAGAAAATCGATTTTAAAGGGAGCTCAACAGAAACTCGCATGCGCCGTCTTTTGCTTATGTGCGCCACCAATTTTATACATAATTTTTTCTAAAAAAATAATTATACCAGAACTGCAAATAGTTTTATTTAGGATTTTTTTTTCATTTTAGTTATTTTTACAAAACCTTAAAATATGTTTTTGTAGTTTTAACATGGATTTAAGTAAAATAACATTCTATTCTGAATGTTTTATGCATTAATTTGTTTTGTTTTGTAAATAAGTTGAGTATATATATACTGAGGAAACTATAATTGTATAGTTATATTATGAAAATGAACTCATTAAGAATGTTGACTAAAAAGAAGAATTATAATTATATTATGCTTTATTTTATGTATTATTGTATTTGATAACTATGAATTTTCAAACTTTATTTCTATTTTGAATTATACTATGTAAAACTTGCATTACTGGGTAAAAATTTATATTAATTGCGTTACTAGGTAAAATTATATTGATTTTGTTTTTCTATCTAGAAAAAAACGAATTTTTGGTGGGACATACATAAAATTTTAAGAGAAAATCGAGTTTAGGGGGCGCCCACCAAAAAATCATGTGCGCCGCCAAATTTACACGTAGTTTTCTCTAAAAAATAGTTGTACTAGAGCTGCTGTTATAAACCTAGAGAGAAAATCGTAAGAATTTGTGGGTAATATTGTGTATATTGCATTGATAATGAATCATTTATATAAGGATTATACAAAGAGATAAAAGTAAAGTCCAGAGAAAAGGAAATTTTCTTTTCCTAGTTCTTATCCTAAAAAGAAATAGGATTTATCCTTTTCTTAATAATAAATGGAAATACATAATATGACAATTTATAATACAATAAGGAAATAGACTAAATCCGGATCTGGAAGATTCCGGAACACACGGAATGGTTCTGACCAATCCATCCGTTGGTTTACAACACTCCCCCTTGGATGTCAGAACTATTAGAGCTCATAATACGCTTTGGATGTTGCCTCATTAAAACCTTACCCGGAAAACCCAGTGGGACAAAACTGTAGTGAAGGAAAAAGAGTACAACACGTACTACTCTCCCTCTTCTGAACATCCCTGAAGATTCTTCAGTCTTCGCATTCCAATCTGGTAGACAAGCTTCTTGAATGTTGATGTTGGAAGCGACTTGGTAAATAGGTCCGCGGAATTGTCACTTGAACGCACTTGAATCACATGTACTTCTCCAGCCTTCTGTAAGTCGTGTGTGAAGAAGAACTTTGGCAAAATGTGCTTCGTCCTATCACCTTTGATGTAACCGTCCTTGAGCTGAGCTATGCATGCTGCATTGTCTTCATAAATGACGGTTGGCTCCTGCTTGCCTTCGGTCATCCCACATTCACGACTAGCTTCATGTATTGCCAAAATTTTGGAATGGTTGGATGAGGTTGCCGAAATTGTCTGCTTCTGTGATCTCCAGGAGATTGCAGTTCCTCCGTGAGTAAAGACATATCCAGTCTGAGATCTAGCATTGTGAGGATCCGAAAGATAACCTGCATCAGCAAAGCCAACTAAACCTTCTTTAGATTGGTTAGTATAAAATAAACCCAAGTCTTTCGTTCCTTGTAGGTAACGAAGAATATGTTTAATCCCGTTCCAGTGCCTTTGGGTCGGACATGAGCTAAATCTTGAAAGCAAGTTCACGGCAAATGAGATGTCTGGGCGCGTGTGGCTCGGCAAGTACATCAAAGCTCCTATGGCACTTAGATATGGCATTTCGGGACCAAGGACCTCTTCATCGTCCGTTTTCGGACCAAACAGATCTTTCTTTAGATCTAAACTTCTCTCGACCATGGGGCTAGATAATGGGTAAGATTGGTCCATATTAAATCTCTTGAGTATTTTTTCTGTATATGCCATTTGATGCACAAGGATTCCATCTTTAATGTACTCAAGCTGTAATCNTTTCATCTCGAATTCTTTCTTTAGATATTCGACTGTTTGGGTGATTTCCGCAGAGGTTCCAAGTATGTTCAGGTCGTCCACATATACTGCAATTATAACGAACCCCATTGCAAATTTCTTTATAAAGATGCAGGGACTTATAGGGTCGTTTTATAGCCCTCTTTCACTAGGTACTCACTTAGTCTATTGTACCACATACGACCTGACTGTTTTAGTCCGTAAAGAGATTCTTTCAGCTTAATGCAANCTTTCAACTTAATGCAATGTTGTTCCCGGAAACATCTCTTATCTTTGAGCTCAATTCCCTCTGGTACTCTCATATAAATTTTACTATCCAGTGGACCATATAAGTATGCGGTCACTACGTCCATTAGCCGCAAATCAAGGTTCTCTCNGAGGTTCTCTCTTATAGCCAGACTGATGAGAAACCGAAATGTTGTTTCATCCACCATAGGGGAGTATGTCTCCTCATAGTAAATCCCGGGTCTTTGTGAGAATCCTTGTGCAACAAGCCGTGCTTTATATCT
>OVBI01003265.1:0-13572 GCA_900406495.1 Sisymbrium altissimum
GAGATTAGGGTTTTGTGACAAAGAAGGAGAATATATATATATCGACAATTGAGACGATTTTGCGACAGCTTTGGGACAGAATTAGGGTTACCGTTGCAAATCCGTCGCAAACATATTATTGTGACGGTTTTGCGACAGCTTTGCGACGGAATTAGGGTTACTGTTGCAAATCCGTCGCAAACGTATTTGTCCATCGCAATTCCGTTGCAAAATCATTTAAGTGTCCAATTTGCTTTTTTTTTTTTTAAGTGTCGTTGCAAAGACGTTGCAAATTGCGATGGATTTGTGACGGTCCGTTGCAAATCCGTTGCAAAATTGCCTGTCCGTTGCAAATCCATTGCAAAATTGCCTAAGTGTCATTTTGCGATCCTAAGTATGCCTCTAGGTGTCCACCTTGCTATGGTTTCAAACTCATATCCTAACTTATACTTTGTAAGAAATGTCTTAATTTTTTTTGTACGACACAAATCTTAGAATATCTAAAATCTCTTATTGTTTTTTATGTAACTTAACAAGTTGTTAAGTGTGAAAAGTATCATATAGTGTGTTGTCATATAACAAGCAATATTTTTTGTGTTTTTTATAGTTTTTACGCAAAGTTAGAGTTATTATACATATATCTTATGATAGATTTCGAATGCAACATTCACCAGCATATATATGACAAGTTGTTAAATTAATATGGAAGGAATTTGCAACGGATTTGCAACGGACCATTGCAAAGACGTTGCAAATTGCAATGGATTTGCGACGGTCCGTTGCAAATCCGTTGCAGAATTGCCTGTCCGTTGCAAATCCATTGCAAAATTGCCTGAGTGTCATTTCCCGATCCTAAGTATGCCTCTAGGTGTCCACCTTGCTATGGTTTGAAAACTCATATCCTAACATATACTTTGTAAGAAATGTCTTAATATTTTTTGTACGACACAAATCTTAGAATATCTAAAATCTCTTATTATTTTATGTAACTTAACAAGTTGTTAAGTGTGAAATGTATCATATAGTGTGTTGTCATATAAAAAGCAATATTTTGTGTTTTTTTGTAATTTTTACGCAAAGTTAGAGTCATTATACATATATCTTATGATAGATTTCGAATGCAACATTCACCCGTATATATATGACAAGTTGTTAAATTAACATGGAAGGAATTTGCAACGGATTTGCAACGGACCGTTGCAAAGACGTTGCAAATTGCGATGGATTTGCGACGGTCCGTTGCAAATCCGTTGCAAAGTAGGGTTACAATGCCGTTGCAAATCTGTTACAATGCCGTTGCAAATCTGTTGCAAAATTGTCTGTCCGTTGCAAATCCGTTGCAAAATTGCCTATCCGTTGCAAATTCGTTGCCAAATTGCCTGTACGTTGCAAATCCGTTGCCAAATTGCCTATCCGTTGCAAATCCGTTGCAAAATTGTCTGGCCGTTGCAAATCCGTTGCAAAATTATTTAAGTGTTATTTAAGAACTTAAGTACGCCACTAAGTGCCCACTTTAACGGATATGCAACGAATTTGCAACGACCTGTTCCTTGCAATGAGTTAGGTACAAAACGTTTACTACATGTTCTACCTAACTGGGGGTGTGACGGTGCAATCCGTTGCACATCTGTTGCAACATTGCAATAAGTTTACGACGGAAAAGTATTCGTCGCACATCCGTCGCAAACTCGTCGCAACTCTTGCGATGGAAACTCTTTGTCGCAAGTTTGTCGCAAATTTGCAACGGATTTGCAACGTATGACCATCTCGTCGCAAGTGCGTTGCATCTCCATCGCAAATTTGCGACGAATTTCTGCCGTCGCAAATTTGCAACAACTTTGCGATGACTAAGAAATCCGTTGCACATGTGTTGCACTTCCGTCACAAATTTGCAACGAATTTTTCTCGTTGCAAATTTCCGTTGCAAATTGGCTGTTTTCTTGTAGTGGCTGTGTAGTGGTTGGAGGAGCAGATTGGTGTTGCGAGAAGCCACGGCCACGAGATGAATAACCACCTCTCCCTAGATTTTGACCAAGAGTGACCCCTTCCGAGCTGACCAGGGTTATAGGTGGGAGGGCCAGAGTCAGCTCTTTCTGTGTTGAAAGCCATGTGAGGTGTGACAGAGGGAGGATCTTCGTATGACTGCAACTTGCTATCAAAGCCCTGAACTTCTGAGACAACATTGTTAAATGTTGGAGAAGGGAGTTTGCTCAGGGAGCTTTGAATGACTGTGGTGATTGGGTCATATTCACGACCAAGACCGTTGAGGAAGCCAAATATTTTCATGGACTCATCAACTGGCTTTCCGATGGAACTGAGAGAGTCACATATTGTTTTGAACTCACGACAGTACAGAGAAAGAGACTTATCTTTCTTAGAGAGAAGCTGCAGGCTGCGACGAAGAGAGTATTCTCTGGCAACGCTGCTTTTGTTGAAGTTTTCGGCTAGAGACATCCAGATCTGACGGGACGTGTCGAGATTGTGAGCATGTCCTAGGACTTCTTCGGACAGAGTACCAAACAGCCAAGACTTGATGAGTTGGTCGGTGTAGAACCAAGACTTGTACTGTGGGTTAGGGACTTCGAGAGTGTCATCACCATTGATAACAAGACGGGCTGGAGGAGGGGCGAGAACAGCTCCATTGACAAAACCAATAAGTTTCTGGCTTGAGAGAAGAGACTCAAACTGAGTCTTCCACAACAAGTAGTTACTGTCCGTCAGTTTCAGAGTGACGGAGCTAGTAACATGGACGTTATCTGGAAACGAATATACGGTCGCCATTAAAGCACCTGTTAAGGTTTACAATGGCTCTGATACCATGAAGAGGAAAGGAAGAAATGAAGATTTAAACTTTTACTCTTTATTTTCCAACTTAGTTTTTACAGAGGAGATTACAATCCTTTTATAGACACTCTATGAACTCTCTAGATCTTTTCAATCTGAACGTAATCATCACCAGTTGTAGATGATGAGTCATCACTAGATGACAGAAGAGTATCAAATTTGTTATGCATGATTATCGTACTGACGTCCCTCCTTATTGCAGGTTGATCTTTTGTCTTTTTTTTTCTTTAACTGCAGAGGTTTAGTGGACTCGTGCTTCTCTTGGGCCGATGTTGGTGGGTCTTTGTTATGGCCCATCTCAATATTACTAATACAAAATAATGTAGAATAATATTTTGGTTGATGTTAAAAAAAACGTGAGAATTTCTTGTAAATATGAAGTTTCTTTTGAGTATTTTTTAAATATGTTTTCCCATTTAATATTATAGAGATAAATGTCTTCCGAATTTATTGTTTACTATTTTTTTAATTTTGTGAATTTGGAGCCATCCAATGTTAATTATACTAGGTGAGAACCCGTGCAAGGCGCGGGGTTATCATTTTAATTTTCTATAATTTTTTGATAAATATTTTTTAAATTTATTTAATTATTTTTGAATCTTTATTCGTTCTTAGTAGTTATTTATATTTCTATTTTTAAAATTTCATTTAGTTTTTTTCCTATCTTTTATCTTATCTTATTTTTTATAATATTTTTAATACTAATCTTAACATTATAATAGTTTTTAAAATATATATATATATATATATTGATTTATAATCTTGAATTTATTTTGTTATATATATATTTTATCACTTTTTAACAGTTTAAATTTTATATATTAGATTATATTATATTTCTTTACTATTTTTCTTCAAATATTCTTCATTTATAATTTTGATAATTTGTTATATATTCAATTATTTACTGGTTATATTTTTTGTTTTATAGTTTTAAAATTATAATTCTTCGTATATATAATGTATATATTTGATTATTTATTGAATATATTTTATACTTTATAGTTTTATTGAGTTATCTTTGTTAATTATATTAAACTAATAAAAATATTAAAATATCCATTTAAATATTGATATGTATATATATTTTATATATTCCTGATATTGTTTTTTTAATTTTAGATTTTTTTTATTTTTATTTATTTATTTTATTTTTATGTTTTTATGATTTTAAATATTTAAATATAAATTAAATAAATAATTATAAATATATATTAATATGTATTATCTAAAGATGCTGTCACTTGTCATTCAACGAGAGAAAACCCTTCCACTTTTATATATAAAGATTTCACAAGGTAGATTCCATTGTTAGGAATGAGGATCAAACCATAAATCATAATCATTTTCTCCATAAGGTTCTTTGTACGGCCATTGTCATGGTCAACCATCTCTTTCTAGAATGTGAAAACGTAAGCATCAATATTGCGGTGGATTTAAAAAGCCAAATGAAGTTCGCGACGACTCTTTCAAAAAAGTAAAGTAGTATGAACTTATATCATCTTTTTATGTCTTTATGTCATAGATCAAATTGTTTCTCTCTTCTATTTAGGATGATCTATAATTTTAAGTGCTATATCTATACAATTTTATATATGTATTTATCAATTATTATGGTTTATATATTTTTGCATTCCGCATATACAAATATTAGTGAAACATCGTCGGTTTATATCCCTCAGCACTAGAGTAACGCTGATGATATATTTCATCAGCCAGAAAATTCAGTTCTTTTGGAAATTTAAATAACATTAACCGATTTATATTTAATAATAAACCATAAACCATTTCTAACTTAATAAATTGGATGTAATTATAGTTAATGATAAGAAATTTATATTTTTAAATCAATAATGTGAATAAAATATAGTTACCAAAATCTTCACTTATTATTTGATGAAAATTATAAAATATCAATGAAAGAAAAGAAGATGATGAAATCATTTCAAAAACAATGAGATGAAATATCTGCCGAAAAAAATATAATGACCTTAAAATTGGCAACTTTGGAGATCATAGAAAATATTGTGCATTTAAATTAAAAGAAATATTGGAGAAAATACTGTGATAACTATATAAGTAGTGGAATAAAAATGTGTGATTATTGAAATATTCATTGATAAGTTATATAAGCATATAAGCTTCGGAGAGTCGATAGAACCTGTGGAAACTTTGCAATTGGAAAATGCTTACAACTAATTTAAAAACATGGTAGATATGGTAATATAAAGAATGAAAAGGGTTTTTAAATGAATATTTGGGTTCATTGGTTGTGGATTTTGTGTTACTCTTAAGTGTGAGAGAGAGATTAGTAATTGTACTAGAATATTATATTATGACTTTTATATTATTTTCCTTATTTATGTTCTATGATGCTTTGCTTTTTGTTTATTCGTTCTCTACTGATTTGATATTTGGTTTTTTAATTTCTATATTTTGTCCCAGTTCATGAACCAATAGGAAAATCAAACAAAGAAAAAGTTACATTACGGTTGCTCCATACCTAAATAGAAAAGAACACTTCGCATAAAACTGATTTTTGTTGGGCTTTCGAGAGTATTTTGACCCAACATTATTCCATAATGATTATTGGGTCCTGATTAACTTTTTTCTTCTATGCTAATTATTAAATTTAGATTCTATTTAGTTCATTGGATTATTTATAAAGTTAATAATCTTTGTCGTATTTTAATTATTTGCAGTTGGTAGTTTTTTTTAAATCCATTAGCCAACATTTTGGTACCTCATTTCTCTATATTTATTTTGTTGGTATGTAAAATAGTATAACACACAGTACTTAATCAACATACCACGATCACATGCCTTTATTTTCCTAAATGAATCACATTTTCGTAAATGTATCACATTCTTTTGATTCAGAAAAAACGTACATCTCCTAAATATTACCAAAATTCATCACACCCAAGTCATATCATTCAAACTGCATTTTATATTTCCCATATTGCCCAACACTTCCATATTTGTGTTTAATAATTAATATTTTAGTATAACGTATGCTCTATGTTTAGTAAAATATTCAGTACATGTTAGAATCATCACCATCAAATATACATTTTACTCCGTTCTTTATAACTTTCATGCTCGCGCGACCCCGAACGATAGTATTATCATCAATTTGGAATTAGTTGGGAGCATTTCCATTGTAATTCATTTTTTATTTTAAACTCTATTTTTATTGTTAAATCATTTCTAATAACATTCTATATTCTACTCTAAAATTTGAAAGTTACTGCAAACTTTTTATTAATATAATAGTTCTTTAATTTTAATATATTTTTATTTTAAATTCCAATCAAATTATATATTTTAATTTATATTTAAAATATATAATAATAATAGTTAGTTTTAAACTTAAGAAAATTATATTAGTTTTTAATAAACAAAAATGATGATATATAAAATTAAATAATATGTTGGTAAAGAAAATAAAAAATAAAATAAAATAATTAAATAAAGTAAAATAGTGACATAGAAAAATAAAGATAAATAATCTCATTTTTCATTTTGAAATGTTTTAGTTCATCATTTGTGGTAAGATGTACAATAATTTCTATTCTTAAACAAATTATTTGAGTTTATATTTATTTTATGTAATGATCTTTTTAATTTAATATATTAAATTAATTTTAATAAAAAACAAATTAATTGTCAAAAAAATAGCAAATTAAATTAATAAAATTGATATATTTGTACAGCATAAGATTTGGTAAGAAAATAACAATTAATTAAAATTAGAATATATTAGAAATATATTCTTTTAAAAAATTAAAAATAGAGTTGAGTATTGGAAAAATACTCTTTTCTATTTTTAGAAATCTTTATTTTATAATCAAAAATAGGGTAAATCATTAAAGATGATCTAAGCTAATTAGTTATTTAAAAAAAATGAAAATTTTGGATTAATTGTTTAGAGAAAATCAAAATTTAGGAGGGGGCATGTGACCACGTCCGTAGTTAGCTGCATCCACCCCAAGCAGGAATTGTACCATTTTATTTTTTGTTTCTGCTAACAATTTTACAGGTACATTAATAATGAAACTAGGTATTCGATGTTGAGCCGAAATTTATAAGTTGTAGTGTTTCAAGCCATTGACTTAGACAAAACAGAACAAAAATACACATGTCTACATGATATGATGTGGGGTTAGGGGAATATAGCTTATGGGCTCCATATATATACACGTTTTATAGCAGATCGTACTTTCAAATTTATATTTCTACTAAATTCTATTCACATAATAAAGTATATTAGTGATAAGACAAGAATTGCAAATAATGTTTGAAATCTAAAATGATAATCCATAGAATAAAAAAATTTGAAATGTAAAATTGATAACTCACATAATTGTGATTTGTATATTTAGACTTAGATTATAAACCATGTTAAGTTATTCAAAATTATGTTTTACTGTATTATTTGTTTTGTTTCTCGAAAAACAACAAAAACTAGAGAAATTTTTGATTTTATTAAAATTAAATACATTAAATTAAAAATTCATTTATAAAATAAATAGAATAGCAAATATATTTTTAAGAATTATATTAGTGTATTTCTCCCACAAATGATGAACTAAAACATTTTTGAAATAAAAAGATGAGATGATTTATCTTTGATTTTTCTGTGTTGTTATTTTACTTTATTTAATTATGTAATCTTATTTTTTGCATTTGCTATATCAGTATATTATTTAATTTGATATATCCTTATTATTTTTTATTAAAAATTAATATAATTTTCTTTAAGTATAAAACTAACTATTTTGATTTAAAGAAACTCAAATTTTAGCATTTTTTATGTTAGCAGCATCAGCTAGTTAGCCGCATCCGCTCCAGGCCGGAATTGTACCGTTTTTTTTTTTTTCTTGTAACAATTTTACAAGGTACATTAATAATGAACCTAGGTCATGATTCGATGTTGAGCCGAAATTTATAAGTTGTAGTGTTTCAAGCCATTGACTTAAACAACAAAACGACAAACATAGACATGTTTACATGATCTGATCATGTGGGGGTTAGGGGAATATAGGTTATGGGCTCCATATATATACACACGTATTATATAGCAAATCGTACTTTCAAATTTAACTTTCTACCAAATTGTATTCACATAATAAAGTATATTGGTGATAAGACGAGAATTTGTACGATTCTATTTTTATAATATTACTATATTAGTGTGATATATGAATGAAAAAATATTTGAAATCTAAAATTAATAATTTATAGAGAAAAAATATTTTTGAAATGTAAAATTAATATCCGTGTAATTATAATTTGTATACTTAGATTTTAGATTATAAATTATGTTAAGTTATTTAAAATTATGTTTTAAATTAATCATGTGCTTATGGTCTAAAAATACAGGAAGCGTTAGTAATCTTCCGCCACGTGGATTTAAGTTGTGGCCACTACAAAATTTAACATGGTGCACCGTGACTTTTCGAAAGATGCGCACATATATTATAGATGTAATCGGTCTGTTGGACTGGATACATGGATTATAAAAAAAAACTATTTTAAATTTTGCAATTGAGAAATTCGATAAACCCATAAAAATAATAAAAAAACTAAAATTAATTTATACTACCTCAAAATTCTGAAAGTAGTCCTTTTATATGAATAAAAAGGTCATAAAATATTTTTGATGTTATGTTATTTGAAACAAAATATAACTGATGAATAAAGATAAATATTTTAAATAAATCCTATTAAAAATTTAGATATGTAAAATTAAAAATTTCAAAACTGAACAAAATTTACATAGAAATAAAAATCTATTAAAAATAACTCATAGACAATAAATTTACTTATAAAATAATTAACATCAACATAGTAAAATCTATTACATTATTACATTAAAAATCATTATAATTAACATAGTTATTATAATTTATTTTCATTTAGAATTAGTAATTTATTATATAATTTTGTTTTGAAATTAGTAACTATTTCATAATTTCTTTTATATTTTTAGTGAAGTATATTAAAGTTTTAAGAACTATAGTTACTATAATATATGAGTAATTTACTTTAGTTATTCTAATATAATTTTAATTTACTTTATAACTTCTTTTTCTATTTTAGAATTAGTAATTAATGTATAACTCTTTTTAGTAAAAATTAAATATTTTTCTTTTTCTTTTTATTTTATTTTCCTTTTTTCTTTTATTAATTGGAAAAATAAATTTACATGTGTCAATATATTATCGACTAACTTAAGACGTGTTAGTAATTTTGAGATATCAAATCTGTTATAAAAAGATTTGAATAATAAGTTTCCTATGTTCATGTTAATCTTTAAAAAAATCAATTACATAAATATCTTTAATGAGTCAAAATTACTATAACTAACATATACATGTTTCCTTTTTCAAATAATAATTTAGATTCCAAATTATATTATTATAAATAAATTGATGTAGTAGAAAATGTATCAAATAGATAAAAATTCAGAAAAAGAAACTGCAGCTGCACTTATAATTTAGAAGTATTAAAGATTGTTAGATGTAGCTAGTCACTTATAATTTAGAAGTATTAAAGATTGTTAGATATAGCTAGTCAAGGTATAAACAAACAAGAATAAACCATGTTTGGATTTAGATATTCCAGTTGAAACAAACAAGAATAAACCAGTCTAATTAAATTTAAAATGCAAACTTCAACTGCCAAAATTAAACTTTAAAAAATCATTCCAAAACTTCAATTGTCTTTAACGCTTGCATTCTCAAACTCTGAAAAAGACAACCAAGAAAAAGACTAGGACATATAAAAACACAAATATACATAAACTAAAAGTAAAAAACATAAATACATATCAAAAACAAAAAAATGGTTGAATATGAATAAAATTGGTTGAATTTTATCAATTATAATTAAGTATTTTTGGATATTTTGTTTATTAGATAATTTAATTAATTTTATCTTAAAATAACTGATAGTTTCAGTTTATAATTTTAAGTTATTTTAAGTATATCTATATAATTAATATTTTATACATATAATTATGTTATAGATATTTTGGGTACCTATTGAGTTCTCGGTTTGGTCTGGGTTCAAGTTCGGTATTTGAAATACCAAAATTTAATACCCGTTCGGGTATTTTTTGTTTCTGGATTTGCTTTGGTTCTATTTTCTCGGGTCGGGTTCGATTCGAATATTTGGATTCAGATATTTGTTCAGCTCTAGATCAATTATCATTCATCTTGTTTAAAATATTTTTTAATACATATTAAATACATTTTTTACCATATATATATATATATATATATATATATATTTATTAATATGGGGGTATCCCGAATCTATAGAAGAGTCCATACTAATTCTCAAGAGGAAGTGCAGCCCATGGATGGATTCTCTCTCCACAAATTCAAATGGACCGAAAACAATAGATCCATATATGTGTGGCCACATGATAGAATTTAGTAGAGTACATTCAAATATATGTTGCTTAGCAACCCAAAGGCTTCTTAACACTAGACCACTATCACGTGGTTGTTTACCAGTATTGTGTAAATTTTTTTAGGTATCGGTAGAATTAGTTTTTATTAGAAAATAAAATATTTTAATATAGAAACATAAAATTATATAATTTCTTAATCAGGTTTGTATTAATGTTGTAGAAAAAAATTTCCAGTGTCAATATTTGTAAAATGAATAGTTGCCAGTTTGTTGTGTGTAACAAAGAAAAATGGAATAGTTTACAGGAAAAATATACAAGAATTATCTTAAGAGCAAGGTGGGGCAGTGAGTGAGAGACTTCCGAGAAAAATGGGGGCATATGGTGTCTAATATTCACCAGTTCATATCTTTTTTTTTTTTAACACTGATTTATCATTATATTACAAATTATGAGAAATATTACATCGACGACTCTTACAACTGACAATTATACCGTTCTATGAAGATCCACGCATGACGAGTCATTTGCACCTGCCTCTATGAAGATCCATACCTAACGGTAGCACTTGCTCCACGCTGAAGATCTCATGTAAGCTTATCTCCTTTAATCTGGCATAAATCACCAATAAATCGCACTCCCTGAGAATTGAAACTCAGACCTCCGGGTGTAGAAGCATTAATGAACCTTTAGTCAAACCACTGGACTAAAAGGGTTTCCACACCAGTTCATATCTTTTTATAAGAATTAGAACAAAGTAAAAGGTCAAAATCTCCTATGATTTGAGTAATATATGTGTGTTGAAAGTTGGTTCTCATTATCTTCTAACTCTCCTCTTGTTTTATAATTTGAAATTAGTTTAATATCTTCATTTATCCGGCTTAATTAGGCATTAAATGATATTTAATTCGGTAAATTCAAATATTTTATGCTTAATTATTCTTTTTCAATAATTATTTCAGTTCATTCTAAAGTCGGTATTAAGTTTTATTAGATAGGTTTGAACATATCGTTTACTATGTATAGCTATAAATTTGCTGCTTGACTTTGATCCAAACATTGTATTTCTGTAATACTGTTTATTTGGCTTTTGTTTCTTTAATTCACGCTTTTAATAGACTTTAATTTTTGGTTCGGCACTTATTCTCCAAACAATATCTTATAATAATTCAGAAGATATATGATTTACTTAAATATATTAATTTATGATAAAGTTAATTTTTTAAAAAAATGCGATATACTTAAATATATTAATTTATGAATAAAATATAGTTAACTTTTTTTAAAAAATGCTTTTTAAAAATTCACTTTTTTGTTTCTATTTTTTTTTTGTCAACACAATTAAAAGAAATCAATAAAGATACTCGATCCACACTGGAGGAGTCGAGTCGATATACGTCATCGCTGTAGGATGGATTCGAGCACTTCGTGCCAACTTATTTGCCTTTCGATTTTGTGTGAGAAGGATGAATTTCAGGCTAAACGTCTCATAACATCCTTTCCATTCTTCAAAAGCTTCCAGGTATTGTGAAAAAGCAGGCCAGTCTTGAAGGTTGTATATCATCTTTACCACTTCAGAGCAGTCTGTCGCGAAAGTCACACTTTTATGGAAAGTAGAAATACATTCCATGGCCCATAGTAACGCTTCCATTTCTGCATGTAAAGACGATAAACTATAATCCAGATTTCGTGTTCCTAGCAACACATACGTTGAACCCTCCTTACTACAGAACCAGCCATTTCCGGAGAAAGAGTCAGAATCTTTCCAGGCCCCATCTACATAACACCACCAACCCTCTTTTTCCAGATTTTCCTGTGGAGAAATTGTAACCCTTGAGTGAGTGCCTTTCTCTGATAGTTGGGCCTCCTCCCATATCTTACCCTCCGTGTCTGCTAGACGTAATATTTCCTGGGGAGTCCATCTTTGTTATTATATAGTTTATCATTCCGGCTCTTCCAAATATACCATAAAATCCAAGGATAATAATTCTCTACCACCTCTTTTGAGAGCCGCCAAAAAAGAAAATTCAAATTTGCAAAAATTGATGTCATCGGAAAGATATTTGGATTCGAGGGTATCTTAGATAATGCCCAAGTTTGAACCACTGGGGGACATTCGAAAAACACATGGTTTATCGTTTCCTCCGCAGCTCCACACCGGGCACATTGCTCATCACACTTAATACCCCGACTCCTCAAATTCTTGTTAACCACGATACATCCTGAAAGTATTTGCCAAATAAAATGTCTAATTTTTGGTGGATACTTTATCTTTCAGGAAAAAGCCAAAAGAGGTTTGACTTCTGGACAGTAAAACTCAATCCGGCTTCCAGTATTTGGATATTGCTGCTCCATATTATATCCCGATTTAACCGAATATGTGCCTATTTTTGTAAACTGCCATCTAAGTTGGTCCTGTCGAAGTGAGTGTCGAATAGGCAATTGCCTAATGATCCTTGTATCCTCAGGAGTGATAACTGCTTCCAATAATGGTAAATTCTATGTACGTGTCTGTGAATCAATCAGATCAGTGACCTTCAAGGGTGGATAAGTATTATATTTGCATGTTGCTGGTCTCGGGCGTGGGCCAGGAATCCAGGGATCATCCCATACTGAGATAGAAGTCCCAGACTCAATCCTTTTGATAAGTCCTTTGTTAACCAGAGATCTAGCAGAGATGATACTCCTCCATCCATAAGATGGGGACACTACAAAAAAACAGTTGTTTTGAATCATTTATTTTAAATATTTGCATCAATTATAATTGATACAAATGACTTTTACATCACTTATAAAAATGATTTTGAAAGTGGTGATGCAAATAATTTGCATCAATTTATAAACAACTGATACAAATATTTAAAATATATATATCATTTATTATAATTGATGTTAATATATATCACTTACAAAAATTGATGTTAACATTTGCATTATTTAGTATAAATGATGTTATTATTTGCAACAATTTTATAATTGATGTTAAATATTTATGTTAGTTATAATTAACTGATGTTAAAGCTAATATTAATTTTTAAATTATTTTACAATTTACGAAATTATAAAAATATTTTATTATTACCAAATTTACTTTTAATTCTACAATTATTTTTTATATAACAATTATTTTCAATTTTTGTTAAGATCTTGATAACAAAATTAAAATTGAAATATTATTGAGATTTTTATTAATACATCAAATTTAAAAAAAATGAATTATTATTTAAAAATGAAAAAAAAAATTACAAATCAAATCCAATCAACATAGACTTCAATCTTCAAATCTTCTTCCTTTTGTTTCATGTTTCTTCATTCCATCTTCATTTCAT
>OVBI01003266.1:0-13570 GCA_900406495.1 Sisymbrium altissimum
CAACGGGAGAATAAGTTTCACCGCCAACGTCACCGGAGAGTGAGTCGTCAAGTTTGTGACTTTTCTATTTCACGGGAGAATAAGTTTCGGCGGAGAGAACCGTAAACCCTTTGATCAAAAATAATATTTTCTTAATTATTTTATTTCTTTATTCAATAAAAATAATTCATTGTGAAATAATATTTTAATATACTAATAATTCTTTATTTCTGAATTTAAGGGTAAAATCGGATTTTAATTTTTCAAAAACATAGTTATACAAAATTGAAATAGAAAAGTATAATGTGACAATTTGCTTTTCAATGTAGCATTATTAACTAATTTTCCCTTTTTTTTTTTATGTTTGACGTCCAAGTATTTGTACATGAATACTTAACCCATGAATATTATCTATTTGTACTCATTGTTTATTGTTTTTTAAAAAAAATTTAATATCTTAACTTTTTTTTTGAAAAAGTTTCCTTTTTGTGAATAAAAAAAGAATGGTATAAAGTATCTAGAGCTTCGACATCAATAATAAAGTTTCTAGTGGTCCTGTCGATTGAAGATAGTAATGCAATTATCTCTTATAATCAAACTTTATCTCCAACCGTCCAACATAATGCAACTTTGGCTATCGACGTCCACTATTTGAAAACAAGTAATAGTACAAAAATATAAAGTATAAAGATATATTACTATAAAAACTTGAAAATACTAAATTAAAACATTGAAAGAAATCACAATCTATCTAACTAAATAAAGAATATAATACTCTCTTCTTTTGATGATACATTGTTAATTCATTACTACTCTTTCTAATTCTAAATTATAATAACAAGATCCATTATTTTAGTAATCTGAGGAGTTTTGATGTTTAATCTATTAAAGGTTTGATTAAGAAAAAAAAATTAATACAAATATTTACTTATTCTTCTTCATTTGTTAAAAAAAAAAAAACATGAGATACACTTAATCCTATTATGTAGTCTTATATATATAAAGTAAAATATCCCTATTTTCTTAATAAGATCTCCTTCTTTTCTTAAACAAAAAAATAGGATACTTTTTATTATCTGTTTTTTTTCTTTTTTTTATATCATTAATTTATATGCCTACTAGATTTTTCACATACGCTATCCAAGATTTTTTAATTTATTTTTATAAAAATATAAATAATAATAATTATTGAAATATTATTTTTATATTCAAAATAAATAAAACAATATACTATATTTTATCATTAAATTTATATATTATAATATATATTATAAAAGTTCAGATTTTTACATATATAATATTATTATTTAATATAATTTTCACTTAAATTTCTTATAATTATTTTTACTAACATGTTATAGTTTGTTTTCCTAGTATGTTTAAAACATATATTCTATATATTACATCTTATAAATATATATTAAGCATAGTATATTCATGTTAAAGTTTTTTTAAGCATATATATTACATCTTATAAATACTTTTACATTAGAATCGACTCAAAAATTTCAACCTCTCAAATCTATTTAGAAGTACATAGATCTCATTTTAAAAAATAATATTTTGTTCTTGTTTGAAAACTTTTTAATTATGTATTTATTAGGAAACTACCAAAATAAAATTACTAATTTAATTAAAATAACGTCTTGCACTCACATCAAAAATCTTCATAATTTGAAATATCAATATAAATTTTATAGTTTGAAAAAACTTCAATTAAAGAAATGTATACTTTTACAAAATTCCTAATATATATATATATATATATATATATATATATATATTATTTTTTTAAAGTAAAAATAATCCAATTTAGTATTTTGATTTTTCAAATTTTTAATGTTTTAAAAAATGATATTTAAATTTTAATATGGAATATTAACATCATAGAAAATATCAATTTCTCGAATCAATCCAATTCATGTTGACAAACTTTAAAATTTGAGAATTTACTTATGATAATTAGTAGATCTTACAAAACTTATACTAAATGCAATTCTCGAAAACTTGGTGTAATAATTTTTTATATCACGTCATATTTTCTTCTTTTTCAAATTCTAAATGAAATCTATCAAATTTTTAGTAAATAATATAAACCCAATATATTATTTTTTGAGTTAAGTAGCTCTAAAATCTAATTCTAAAAATACCATTAGTTTATCTAATTCAAGTCATTAGATACATTATTATGTTAGTCTATAATATTAAGTTATCAAAAACTAATGGTTTTTTGGTAATAAATTAAAGATTTTTTGAAAAACTAAATATTTTATATTAAATGAAAGAGACGATAACTAAATCAGTTTAAGAATTAAGTGAGGTGAGTAAATATTATTGTTTATTAGTTTCATAATTAATTATAATAGTGCATAATCTACTATATATATATTTATTAAAATAAGAATATAAACGTTTAAAGTATGTATTTTTTTAACATAATCTCAAGTTTCTTATATTCAAATGCTAAAAGGTTAAAATATAACATATTTATATTTAAATTATTGAAAACAAAAACCAACTAAAGCTCTTGAAATAGAAAATTTTATTCTTTTGAAATATATGTTTTCTTTCTAAAATTCTAATTTCATATCAATTAATGAAATATTTTTATCATCTTTCGTGTTTATAATACCGTTTCAAATTTTAAAAATATTTTCTAATAAATAAAAAGAATACTAAAAATAAAATTAACTTGAGATGATAATTTAAAATATATAATTGGTCATTTAAAAACTAACGTTGATAAATTTAAAGGTATATGATATCACTTTTTCTGTATAATATATTATTGGCTAATGTAGTAAGCTTAAAAGATATATAATAATAATCTTATTAGTATAATATTTAATTAAAACCATTATCTTATCTAAAAAATAATCATATACATAATTTTTATTATTATATTTTATCTATATTTTTGGGTTATCAATATTTATTCTATGTTATATATGGTGAATTATATAATTGAGATGAGTGTCTTAAATTAAAAAATTTCCTATTATATTATTCATTTTATTTTATTTTATTAATAAAGATATATAGATATTTTTCTTACATTCTCTATTTGTTTTTAATAGTCTTAAATTTAATTGTTTATTAAATTTATTCTATTTTATTTTTTCACCAATATCTATAATAGGTTATGTACAGTTAATTATAAAAATAAGATAATTATTTAAAATTAGAAAGTTTCATAATATATTATTAAGTTAATTTTTAATTTAAATTTATCGAGAATTTTTCGTATCAATATTTTAAATTTGAAACTTCCCTATTCTAATATTAAGTTTATTTTTTATTCAGTAGAAATTTTTAGATAATTTCTTTATCTATATTTTAAATTAGAAAATTTTCAATTTAATTTTAAATTTTTTTTGTTTCATAAAATTTTGTAGATATTTTTTTATCTTATATATTTATTTCTATTAACAATATTAAAATTTATTCTTAATTTCTGATGTGGAATGATACTACTAGTGGGTTCAAAATTTTTAATTTTATGTGCATATTTTAGGTGGTATTATTAATTGATTTGTTTTTGTTTTTAGCTGTAGATGACTGAAAAACAAAATGTATAATTATAGAGACTGTATCATAAAGTGCATTCGTTCCTCTTTGGAGAAGATTGTTCAATAACATATTTTTTCTTTCTATAATTGACTTTATTATGCAAAACTTGCATGGCTAACATAGTAACATCTAATTAAAAAAATTTCAAATCATAGCTGTAGATGACTGAAAATAACATATTTTTTTACTGATATGCTCAATATCTCTTCCTGTTCAGATGTCAGTGCTTTCTTTTTTTTTCAGCTTGCCACTATTTATGATTAGATAAAAAAATCAAATTAGTTTAAATGGTTTTCTACGCAAGGAATGGGTTTCCTACTCCATGAAGTATCAATACCCTCGGTCTTTGATGGGTTAAAATGCAGCAAGAGGATAATTTTAAATTATTTATTAATAGATAATTTCACTCTCATCTTTCAGAAAGAGAAAGTTATAGAAGTTTTTTGTTTTATTTTGATCCCAAAGATTTTCGGATGTGATTCTCCGGTTAATCCGGCATCATCATCCGTTCTATCAGATAATATAATCAGTTTTATTTTCTGATTTGTTCATTTTTTTGTTTCTGATTATCGGATAATAAAATGTTCTTCTTTATAGTTTTCAAATATCATTCTATCGGATGCAGGCCTGATCGGATGAGGCAAATCCCATGTGTTATCTTGATTTTCTTGTATTTCTCAGTTATCACTTATTTCCTCTCGAAACAGTGTAAAGCTTTCCCTCTCCTCTGTTAGTCGTTTAATTTGGAGAAAGTTTCTGTGTTTGTAAGTGATTCAAGTTTGTTAGGAGATTTCTTGTCAGATCTAAAATAGGTTAAGTAGTGTCGCAGTCTTCTTGACGTCTCGGTGAACGATCTATTATATAGGTCTTTTCAGTTCTCCGGTGAATCATCAATCTGAGGACTCATGGAGTTTCGACTGTTCAACCATGGTGGCTACTGCAATTGAAGATCTGGTGTTAGCTTTCGGAAAGACTTTAGGCGGTCGTAAAGATTTCCGGAAAAACTCAAAAGGTGACGTGTGGTGGCGATGAAGTCAAAGCACCATTCCAATTGCAACCAAAATCTTACACGTATTGGACGCGTGTTACGTGCTTACGTTTCTTATATTTTCTTTAAAGTTTAATTGTTGGGCTTTTCGTTTAACACATTGTAATGCCTTTGGGCTTTTACCCGTAATGGGTAATTTAATGAAAACTTGCAGAAAAAAAAAAAACAGATAATTTTCATAAGTGTTATAAATATAATGTAAGAGTAAAGAATTAATGGGAGAGAAAAAAGATTTTAACGTAACTTTGTTCCCTTTGTATTATAGAGAGCTCAAGAATTTATTACAAAAAAAAAGTAATTGAAGGCTTTATATAGGCAATCTAAAATGGCTTAGAGGTTGAAATTTAATGTCTAAGTAACTTACTTAGTAAGTTTTGGTAAAATGGATAGTCACTTATTACACGTGTAAGTTAACACGTTTATAACACTCTCCATTGATTATCTATTTTATATTATATATTACCTCATTAAAAACTTTATCATGGAAAAACCCAATGAGATAAAAACTATGACAAGAAAAAAAGAGTATAGTAACATAATCTCTCCTGAGAACGAAAAGCGAAATCTTTGCTTCATAAGTCGCGTAGATAACGCATCCCGATGCTATGAACATGTTTTCTGAATGTGATTGTTGGAAGCGTTTTTGTGAACAAATCGGCTGCATTTTCACTTGAACGGACATATTGAATATCCGAATCTTGATTCTTCTCAAGTTCTCATATGTAAGAGAAAAATCTTGGAGGAATATGCTTTATTCTGTCGCTCTTGATATAGTCTTCTTTAATTTGGGCGACACATGCAGAGTTATCTTCAAACACTTTTGTTGGCTCTATTTTTGTAAGAATTCCACTTGATTCTTGGATATGATGAGTCATAGACCTAAGCCACACACATTCTCTACATGCTTCGTGAAGTACAATAATTTCTGCGTGATTTGATGAAGTTGCAACCAAAGTCTGCTTTTGGGAATGCCATGAGATCGATGTTCCATCATTTATGAAAACGTATCCGGTTTGTGACCGGGCTTTATGTGGGTCTGATAAATATCCTGCATTTGCAAAACCAACCAAAACAAACTCGGGGTTTTTCGGATAAAATAATCCTAAATCAATACTACCTTGGAGGTAACGGAATTAATGTTTTATTCCGTTCCAATGTCTGCGTGTTGGAAATGAACTGTATCTTGCAAGTAGATTAGTAGCAAATGCTATATCTGGTCGAGTGCAATTTGCAAGATACATAAGCCCACCGATAGCACTCATATAAGGTACTTTTGGACCTAATATTTTTTCGCTATCTTCACAAGGTATAAATGGATCTTTCTTGACATCAAGTGATTTATTGACCATTGGAGTACTCAAAGGAGTCGCTTTTTCCATATAAAAAAGTTTTAAGATCTTTTTGGTATAATTTGACTGATGCACAAATATTCCATCTCGGAGGTGCTCAATCTGGAGCCCAAGACAAAATTTTGTTTGTCCGAGATCTTTCATTTCGAACTCTTCTTTCATATGAGTTCTTGCATCATCAATCTCCTTTTGAGTTCCAATTATATTTAGATCATTAACGTATACAGTAATGATCACAAAACCAGATGATGTTTTCGTAATAAATACGCAAGGGCATATCGCATTATTTACATAGCTCTTGCTCAATAAGTATTCACTCAAGCGATTATACCACATGCGTCCGGATTGTTTTAATCCGTAAAATGATCGCTGTAATTTGACTGAACATATTTTTTTATCCAGTGATCCAAATAAATATGCTGTCACAACATCCATAAGGTAATATCTAGCTTTCTAGATGCCGCTAGACTCATTAAGTACCTGAATGTGATTGCATCCATAATCGGAGAATATGTTTCTTCGTAATCAATTCCCGGTCTTTGAGAAAAATTTTGGGCAACAAGACGTGCTTTATATCTTGTTATATCATTTTTCTCATTTCTCTTTCGCACAAACACCCACTTGTACGCTATTGATTTTACACTTTCAGGTGTTGTAACAATGGGTCCAAAAACATTTCTTTTATTGAGGGAGAATAATTCAGTTTGTATGGTCATCTTCCATTTCTCTCAATCATGTCTTTTCTGACATTATAATATAGACCTTAGATCAGGATCATCACTTTCTTGATCAATTTCTTTAGCTACAGAAAAGGAAAATATTCCATCAATATCTTTTATTATATTTTTAATCTGTAACTCTTTATTTTGGGCATAATTGATGGAAATCTCATATTTTTCTGTTTCTTTTTCATCATCTGGATTTGCTTCATTCTCAGGTTCTTTTAGAAACTTTTCATTTATGTCTTCTTGACATTTCTCTTCAGTCGGCTCTTTTTGAACCTTTTTACTTTGTTCTCTCAAATTCTTTTTCTTTCGGGGATTTTTATCTTTAGAGCCCATCGGCCTCCCCCTCTTTAACTGAACTCTAGGTTCATTTGCTAAGTTCTTATCAGTCTGTTCTTCGGGAACAGTGATTCTTGATGGAACATTAGCAGCATGTATATATGATTTTGTCACTCTTTTTGTATCTGTGAACGCATCTGGTAACTGATTTGCCAAGTTTTGCAAATGTACAATTTTCTGAACTTCAAGTTCACGTTGTCTCGTAGGGAGATGAATTTGCAATAAGGAAGGTGTGCACCATGTAATATCTTTAGGAACTTCTTTAATTCCTCCTCCTAACGCTGGAAATTCATCTTCATTAATATGACAATCGGCAAATCTTGCCGTAAACATATCACCAGTTGTTGGTTCAAGATATCTAATAATACTTGGTGACGTATACCCAATATATATTTTCAATCTCATTTGTGGCCCCATTTTTGTTCTTTGCGGTGGTGTTATCGGCACAAAAACACATCCAAATACACGGAGATGGGATATATCTGACTCTTGACCGGATGTTAATTGTATCGGGGAGAATATATGATAAGCAATTGGTCTTATTTGGAGTAGTGCTGCTGCATGCAAGATAGCATGACCCCATACTGAAATTGGGAGTTTTGTTCTCAATATTAACAGTCTTGCAATTAACTGCAACCGTTTAATCAAAGACTCAGTCATGCCATTTTGTGTATCAACATGGGGAACTGGGTGTTCTAACATTGATTCCCATTTTACATACAATAGTCATTAAATGTCGATGAAGTGAATTCAACAGCGTTATCAAGTCTTACTTTCTTAATTGAATGTTCAGGAAATTGTGCTTTCAACCTAATTATTTGGGCAATGAATTTTGAAAAAACCATATTTCGTGTGGTCAAAAGACACACATTTGACCATCTACTGGATGCATCAATTAATACCATAAAATACCGAAATGGCCCGCATGGTGGGTGGATCAGCCCACATATATCACCATGTATTCTTTTTAGAAATACAGAATATTCATTCCCAACTTTAGCTGGTGATGGCCGAGTTATGAGTTTTTCTTGAGAATAAGCATTACATAAAAATTCACCCGATTGTAAGATTTTCTCGTTTTTCAACAGATGGCCATTAGAGTTTGCACAATTTTTCTCATCATGACTGAACCAGGATGGCGCAGCCTTTCATGCCAAATTTTAAATGTATTAGTAAACTTCGGGTTTACTTTAACATATGATTCAGTCGTATTTATTTTTGTGCAATATAATCCAGAGGACAACATTTTCAATTCTTCCAATATATGTTTCCTCTCTGATGTAATGCAAAATATTCAATGCCGTCTTTACTCATAGTCTCAATATGATATCCATTTCCGCGGATATCTTTAAAACTCAAAAGATTTCTTTGAGACTTTGGGGAATATAATGCATTGATTATTTCAAACTTTGTTCCCTTTGGCATTGAAAAACTAACTCTTCCAGAGCCCATAATAATTTTTGCATTACCAGATATTGTACTCACGCTTCCGGCAGAGTTATTCACTTTGAGATAGGAGAAATACTTTTTATCTTTAATAATCGTGTGTATTGTAGCACTATCTGCTAGACATATATCTCCATTTTTAATCTCAAAATCTGACATTTTCTGGATTTAAACTTTCATAAAATATGTATTAATAAACATTTAAACACATTATAAAGCTTATATTACAATAAATACTATTTTATAGCAAAACAGAAAGTACATATCACATCAAAAAAACGGTTGTCCTTTTTTCTTATCTTTCTTACAAAGACAACTATATATCACACCGATATTATTATCTTAGTCTTGGTTGATATTCTCAAAGTCAACCACGAAATCCGAAATATCAAGATGGGTGTCATCATTTTGACCATGCAAAGAGGATTCGGGTTCACTTGATATGAAGTTGGTTTCACCTTCTTTCTCTTTTGCCTTTTGTGATTCTCGATACAGATCGGCAAAATGCTTTGGGGTACGACAGGTACGCGCCCAATACCCTTTCATGTCGCATCTAAGGCAAGCATTATCATTTTGCTTATATATTGGTCGACCAACTTCATATCCTTGATAGTTCCTTTTAGTTCTTCCATCATTGGAATCATAAGGACGAAATCATCTTCCTTGTCCTCGTCCACATCCTCTTCCACGACCAAAATTATGGTTTCGACCACATCCACGCCCACGTCCACGTCCATATCCATGTCCACGTCCTTCCCATTTATTGTAACTAGATGATGCAACATTCACTTCTGGAAATGAAGCAGATCCAGTTGGACGTGTCTAATGGTTCATTGTTATAAGCTCATTATTCTGTTCCGCAACAAGGAGAACTTGCATTAACTCCAAATAGCGAGTGTATACATTAGCCTGGTATTGTTGTTGCAGTACTACATTTCCAGGATGAAACGTGGAGAGAGTTTTCTCTATCATATCATAATCACTTACTTGTTCTCCACATAACACCATCTTTGAAGTGATTCCGAACATCGCGGAATTATATTCACTAACATTTTTGTAATCCTGAAACCGGAGGTGTAACTACTCATGTTTGGCTTTTGGTAAGATCACATATTTTTGGTGATCAAACTTTTCTTTCAATGATTCCCAAAGATCTGCAGGATCTTCTTTGATGATATATTCATCTTTTAAACCATCATGGATATGATGGCATAAAAATATCATAGCATTTACCTTTTTCTCATGGGACGTGATTTCCGATTTATCGATGGTATCAAGAAGCTTGTTTCCTTTTAGGTGCATCTTTGCACTTACTGCCCATGTTATATAATTTTTCCCAGATATATCAAGGGTAGTAATTTCGAACTTCGTCAAATTTGACATGATAACTGTATTCATGATAAAAATTAAATTTTTAAAACCAAAATTTTTTTTATTTTAAAAAAAAACAGAATTTAAAATGCAGAAATTGAAATTGCAGAATTTAAAGACAGAATTTAAATTGCATAATTTAAAGGCAGAATTTAAACGCGGGAATTTAAATTGCAGAATTTAAATGCGAAAATTTAAATTTGAGGAGGCAAAGCCTGCCATATGATCTGAGGAGACATAGTCTTCCATATGATCATGATCGTGAAGACATAGTCTACAATAACGATCCGTTCGGAGAATGTATAGCCTATCTTTTCGAAACATATAAACAGAGAAAGATATCTTTCCGTGTATAATAAACTGAATATAAATAAAAATTAAATTAAATATAAATATAAATTAAAATTTACCTTTTTTGGTATAAGAGCATTCGTGCTGATAACGTGTTATAAATATAACTTAAGAGTAAATAATTAATGGGAGAGAGAGAAGATTTTAACGTAATTTTGTTCCCTTTATAATATAGAGAACTTAAGAACTTATTATAAAAAGAAGTAATTGAAACCTTTATATATATGCAATTTAAAATGGCTTAGAGGTTGAAATTTAATGTTTAAGTAACTTACTCAGTAAGTTTTGATAAAATGGATAATTACTTATCACACGTATAAGTTAACACATTTATAACAATAGAGACCCAAGATATTTTTTTAGCTGCTCGTGTAAAAGAAGAAACGAATCCACGAAAGATGATCGAAAATATTATATAAATATTATTTTCATTTTTTTAATAAAGTTCATAAATTTTAAATTTATCAATTGAGATTTGCCAGTTTATAATTTCCAATCAATTGTTTTTTAAAATACGTAATTTCATTTTAGTACTATTTTTTATAATTTTCCAATTAACTATTTTTATTAAAAAGTACATATTATGTGAGATAGTTAACAATATGTACTAGACAGTTAAAAATATGTACTGTTGACAAAAAAAAAGTTAACAATATGTACTAGACAGTCACCTGGCATAAAAATTAAGTTTTGGTAAACTAGATAGTTAACAATTCTAGATATTGATAATATATATAATACAAATACTTTGAAATTAGAATAATCTTTAAAAAAAAAATTAAAAATGGAGATGTTAACAATCCAGTTGATACATGGTAGAGTCTCATAACTTATGTTTACCAAAACTTAGTTTTATTATATAAGATACGAGACTTTAAAAATTAAAATGAAAAAAAAATTATGTATTTTTTTTTAAATAGATAAATTGATTGTAAACTTTTTTTTTATATATATAAAAGACATCAAAATGAAAGTGAAACATGTCATCCTCTTTATGATTACAAATCTTATTTTATTATATAAAATTGATTAGTAGACAGAGATAAAATATTATAGTTTTATGATGTTAAAATATATAGTTGTCGGTCATTCATCTCTAGTTGAGATTATATATAAAATATGGAATTAATTAGTAACCAGGAACTCAGGAAAATTAGAGAATCATTTCGAGATTCAAAAGTATTTTCATCACAGCAGGTCAGCAGCGATAAATGCCAATATAATCTTCTAGACAAAGCCCTCCATCAGAAAATCTCATAGATATGCATTATGTATCACTATTCGTCCAGCCATTACACCCCTTCAAACATGGTTTGACAAATTGGTTTCTCTATGGAAAGGTTCTCTGATGTCCAAGTTAAACATCAATCAAGTGAGAGTAGAAGATTCAGGAAATATAGTAGAGGGTGCCTTTGGAGGCTTTTTCCAGAGATCGGAGCCTCCTTCTGACATTATGTGTTTTAAGAGTGCTAAAAACGGAATGAGTGGAGTTTGAACATTGTTTCTATTCATCCTAACCCACCTGTCAAGTGTTTTGTGATAGCTGTAGAAGTGAGGGAAGAATCGCTAAGAGGAGCAGCTCTGCATCTGGGAAGAAAAGAGAGGATTCTCAACTGTACTGAGATGTGATAATATGAAGATCATCGATGAATGGAGAACACTGATTCTACAAGATGAACTCATCAGACTGTAATAACTACAAGACTGTTTCTTCCGACTCAAATCAACTGTGCATCATTGTTGAAAAATTTGTAAAGCAAAGTATAAAAGTATTGCTAAAGAGCTGTGTGTAGATACTTGTCCGTAGAGAAAGTATAGATGCCGGTTTATAATATTGTTGTAGGTGATCGTCTTCGCATGTAATGTTATGCAACACTTGTTGCTTTCAATTGTGACAACATCTCGTTATATGGTGTTGAGGAATGTTTCTGTTTTTATTCCCAAATTAATCTTATTATCCTATAGTTTCAACACTTCGTCTGTGCTTGATAGATACAAATGTTAAGATTGATTATTGATTAACATTAAAATTCAGATCATGCTGTTACTGTTACTGCATATGACTTGTAGTATTCATCATCTTATTTTATCAAATGTAGTTTACAACTTTACATCTTATTGCATCAAGTAGTTCTTACTTCATATCCAAAGACCATCCAACTGTTCGTACACTTGACTGCTTACTGCTGCTTCCTTACTGCAAGAATAAAACCGGAGTAAGATTCAGATTAGTGTGCCGCGTTTGATTTCAAAACGCTTTGAAGACGCAAAACGCCCATTGGAGAAAGACTGACTCAGTTTTCATTCTCAAAAAAACGAAAATGACCCAAAGCAACAAACATTTACACCTAGATAACCATATACTAAAGGCATAGCTTCTAATCCCCAAGAAAAAATGAAGCAGCAACTTTAAAATCATGTGGTTATTCATTAAATTATATACATCCTAATTAATTATATGACTTACCATGAACTTTTTCTTGAAAATCTCAAGAATCTCCGAGGGGTCGATCTTCGTTTGTGCATAGGCATCAATCTTGTTCAACTCCTGCAAACATAATAGCAACCACTTCAGTGCCAACCCCTAATGAAGAAAAGTATCATCTCTTCAGACTTCATGGAAGATTGCTTATACTATATATACCTCGATCCAAGCTGATAGTTTGGGACGTTCTGCAGTAATGTCACACTTAAATAATTCATTGAGAACGATTTGAAACCTTTCAACGAACGGGATATAGGCGATATCAACCTGAAAATAAAACAAACAAAGACTGTTAAACAATCCATTTAAGACAAACAAAAGAAGAAATAAAGGACTGTAAAAAAAATCGAAGAGGCCTTTACATACCAAGCTAAACTGGCCGAGGAAGAATGGCCCGTCATCAAACTTATACAGAGAGTTTTCCAGATAATCTAACACAGCAGCTGCAGCAAGAAGTTGAGGTTTTTCAGTCATATATATTTTTGCTGTCACCCCCAAAGCCAAAAGGCAGAAACTTTGAAGAGTTTAGAGTCTCACCTGTTTCTTTAAACGGATCTCCTTTGAGTGACACATACATAGTTTTAACGAACGTATCAGTGTATTTCAACAACTCATCGCCAAACTCTCTTTTAGCATGATCCTATACATAGATGGCAATGTATTTGAATCAGAGCATAAAGGAACGGAAACAACACCCGGTATGGTCTTACCTCGGGATAAAGAGAAGGCCCTTCAAAAGTGTTATCGATATATTTAACCAAATCCAGACTCTCCCCTATGATTTTTCCATCGTGCTCAAGTGCTGGCACCTGCAAAATAAACAATAAGGAAAACTTAATACTTGTAACCATTCTAATATTAATGAGGCTCAGAACTCGGCCCATAAACAAACGAAAGAAGAAGAAGA
>OVBI01003267.1:0-13565 GCA_900406495.1 Sisymbrium altissimum
CTTAGATTGAAGGCATATCCCTTTCACCAACATCAGAGTGCAAAAATCCTTTGGAGGTTTCCGTCAATCGTGGACAGCTCGGACGAGGGAGAACAGCTAGATCCAGGGCTTCGAACAAGGAGCAAAGGAAGTGTGAAGCAGACCAAGGAACTCAAGAGGAAAATTGCCTGATAAAATACGGACGTTGCCCAAGAGAGTCAGAACCTGCATCGAGAAGCATCGGACGAGTATCGAGACGCGAGTGACTTTCATCGAGACACGGATCATACTGTCTATCACTTGTACCTGGGATCAGATGATGATGAACTGTCATCGAGTCGCAAGCAAAACATCGTGCGTCGCAGCCAACTGAGGTTCAGGGACGATGCATAATGCGCGATAGACACGGGTCCCGTATCGCTGACAATTCCACCCAAGACGCGTCTTGATGAGTCGTAAGCCAGGAGTTAGGCTTACGACTCATCACGTGATATCAGAGTCACTTTCAGCCGGTATTTCAGTCTTTTCTTTCATCTTCTCATCTCTCACGAATTCTGAAATACTTTCTTCTCTGTCTATCTTGAAAACAGGGGATTTGGGCTATCCTTTTCCAAACTCGTTTTTATATTAAAACAACTTGTTTTGGGGACTGAGGAGAAATCCAGTTCGGATAGTTAAAACAAATCCCTGCCAAAAATATTGCAACCTTCCTATCTTTTCTTTCAAAGATTTGTTGTTTGATTTCCTTGGATAGTTGGCGATTAAGTTCCTTTGAACTTTGAGATTATCTTATGTGAGATCCAGATTAAAGTGTGAGGCTGAGTGGGTGAGGAAACAAAACACACGAGAGGAGTGTTATTTTTCTTTTAACCCGTTTGTTAAGTAACTTTCAGGATGAACTTTGAAGAGGAGGACCGTCCTGAAGCATCCAATACTGGACCATCCAACTTGCAAATGAGAGCCTTAAATGATAACATGAGTCGCTTATTGAATGCAGGTTTAGAACAGATCCATGCTCGGATTGATGAGATCCAGTCCAATCAACAGGACCACGGGCCAAGAAGGAGCCGACCAAGGAGACCAAGCCGGTCAGAAGATGAGATCACTGAGGAATACTATGGGGACTACCGTTCCACCACACGAAACCGAAGAGGTAACAAAAACCGCGAGGAAGGTAAACCTTTTGCTAGACGCCCTGAACGAACTGTCGAAGGACTAGGTGTCTTGAAACTTAAAATACCTACGTTTAATGGCAAGAATGATCCTGATGCCTATTTAGAATCGGAAAAGAAAGTAGAACTCATCTTTGATTGTCTGAACTTTTCAGAAATTAAAATGATTAGGCTAGCAGCCGCTGAATTTTCTGGCTATGCTATTAACTGGTATGATCAAGTGATGTTGCACAGAAGAAGAACAGGTGGAGCACCTATTTCCTCATGGGAAGAGCTTACTTCTCTGATGCGCAAGAGGTTTATACCGAGCGATTACAACCGTGAGCTACACCAGAAACTCAGGAGACTAAACCAAGGAACCAGGAGCGTGGAGAAATATTTCCAAGAAATGGAGACTCTGATGATTAAGGGAGACATTAAAGAAACGCTGGAAGCAACCATGGCCAGATTTTTGGGAGGACTTAACCGAGACCTTCAGGACAGGATGAAGCTTCAGGAGTATGAGAGCATCGAGGAGATGCTCCACAAAGCAATTCTTCTGGAACAACAATCCAAGAGGAGGGGATTTTCCAAACCAGGTTCATGCGCCACAATCAAAACGAACTTACATGGACAAATGTAAGTCTTCTGTTCAGAATACCTCAGATCTTAAGACTAACAGTTTTCCTTCACGATTTGACAAAGGCAAGGCCGTGGATAACACAAGCAGAGCTAGGGATATCAGGTGCTTTAAATATCAGGGAATGGGACATTATGCCAACAAATGTCCGAACCAAAAGGTGATAATCATCAGAGACAATGGAGAAGTGGAGTAAGAGGATGATAAGGAAGACACCGTACTAATCTTTCCGGAAGAACCAGAAGAAGAATCCTCCGATTGTCAAAGCTGCCAGACAGTTACTTGTGACCTGACGCTCTCTGAATATTCAGCCGAAAACAGAACAGACCGAGCAAATGGAGAACCTGTTTCACTCTCGTTGTATCATTAATGACGAGGTTTTTTCTTTGATCATAGACGGTGGAAGTTGCAGTAATGTTGCTAGTAATATGCTTGTCAGGAAACTTGGCCTTGAGACACGTCCGCATCCTAAGCCATTCAAGCTGGAGTGGTTGAATGAAGAAGGAGAACTCACCGTGAAAGAACAGGTCATGGTGCCCATAACCATTGGTCTATACTCGGATGAGATCACGTGTGGTGTTCTGCCGATCGACGCGAGTCATATCCTGCTAGGACGACCGTGGCAGTTCGATAAAAGGGCGGTCCATGATGGTTTCACCAATCGCCACTCTTTCGACCACCGCGGGAAGAAAATTACTTTGGTTCCCTTGTCTCCGGCCGAGTGGTTTGCAAAGTCTTATACAAGAATTCGCAGATGTTTTCCCAGAAGAGAACCCCAGTGGGTTACCACCGATCAGAGGAATCGAACACCAAATTGACTTGGTCCTGGGGGCTTCTCTGCCAAACCGTCCCGCGTACCGGACCACTCCCGAGGAAACCAAAGAACTCTTGGACAAAGGCTACATCAGAGAAAGCCTAAGCTCATGCGCAGTCCCGGTCCTTCTTGTTCCAAAGAAAGATGGTACATGGCGCATGTGTGTGGACTGCCGTGCTATCAATAACATCACGGTAAAGTACATGCATCCTATCCCTATGCTTGGTGATATTTTAGATGAGTTGCATGGGTCTGCTGTGTTTTCCAAAATTGATTTGAAAAATGGTACCACCAAATTAGGATGAATGGAGATGAGTGGAAAACTGCTTTTAAAACTAAGCTAGGGCTGTACGAATGGCTAGTGATGCCTTTTGGTCTACCTAATGCCCCTAGTACTTTCATGCGTTTGATGAATCATATCCCGAGGTCTTTTATTGGTCATTTTGTGGTAGTATACTTTGATGATATTTCGATTTACAGCAAAAATCAGGATGACCACAAAGAACACTTGAAACTGGTCTAAGAAGTCCTTAGGAAAGAAAGGTTGTTTGCTAACTTTAAAAAGTGTTCATTTGGAACAGATCACCTTGTCTTTTTTAGGTTTTATTGTTGGTGCAGATGGCTTGCGTGTTGATGAAGAAAAAGTCCGAGCTATCAAAGACTGGCCGAGTCCTAAGACCATTGGTGAGGTACGGAGCTTCCACGGCCTGGACGGGTTTTACCGTCGCTTCGTAAGGGACTTCAGCACAACCGCGGCACCACTAACCGAAGTGATCAAAAAGAGCATGGGTTTCAAGTGGGAAAAGAGCAAGAAGAAGCTTTTCAAACCTTGGAAGGGAAGTTAACTCAAGCCCCTTTACTTATACTTCCTGATTTCTTAAATACTTTTGAAATAGAATGTGATGCATCTGGTGTTGGTATAGGTGCCGTGTTGATGCACGAAGGGAAGCCAATTGCATATTTCAGTGAAAAGCTAGGGGGGAGCCACATTGAATTACCTGACCTATGACAAGGAGCTTTATTCCTTGGTACGTGCACTTCAGACATGGCAACATTACCTGTGGCCGAAGGAATTTGTGATCCACACGGACCATGAGTCACTAAAACATCTCAAAAGGGAAACAAAAGCTGAACAAACGTCATGCACGATGGGTGGAGTTTATTGAAACGTTTCCATACGTTATCAAATACAAACAAGGTAAAGACTGATGGCCAGACCGAAATAGTTAATCGTTCCTTGTCAGCCTTACTTAGGTCATTGGTAAAGAAAAATCTTAGGACGTGGGAAGATTGTTTACCTCATGTAGAATTTGCCTATATTATTTCAATGCATTCGGCAACTAGGTATTCTCCATTTGAGGTAGTTTATGGATTTAACCCACTGTCACCACTTGATCTTTTACCTTTGCCTGTGGGTGAAAGGACTAGTACAGATGGGAAACAAAAGGTAAGGCGGTTAAGAAGCTGCATGAGCAATTTCGGTTGAACATCGAGAAGAAAACCAAGGCGTATGAAAAGTATGCCAACAAAAGCCGATGTGACGTGTCCTACGAACAAGGAGATCTTGTGTGGGTGCACCTCAGAAAAGAAATATTTCCTGAATAAAGAAAATCCAAACTTATGCCGAGGATTGATGGACCGTTCTGGGTGATAAATAAAATGCACAAGAATGCATATCAACTTGACTTGCAAGGTAAGTATGATGTTTCACCAAGTTTTAATATCACTGACTTGTCTCTTTATGTGGCAGATGTTCCAGATTCGTGATCGAATCCTTTTCAAGAGGAGGGGAATGATAGGAATCTCAGAGACGTCCAGGAAATATCTGACTCGGACCATTCGGATGGCCTGAAGCACGGGACACAGCACGAACCAGAGCAGGAAAGCCAAGACAAACGAGGGATTGACCGGGCTAAACGAGGAGTAGATCGATGTCTCAAGACAAAATGGAGGTTTCCCGAGCCAATCAGTCGGAACATCGAGACACGGGTTTATCAGAACATACCGGATGCGCTGCAGAATACCGATTCCGGGCCACGGGTGAATCGTGCAGAATTTCATCACCCGATGATCGATTCTCTCCGGCCAGACGAGACATTGCCCGTACCAATTACCGAGAGGAGTCATCCGATACATCGTACACCAACTTTGCCCGGGCCAAAATTCCCAAACAATGGGCAAACTTCATTTTTCCCCGATACAGTTACCCGATAGCCGAGCCAACTTCGAACGATTTCAACTTGCACGATCCGATCGATTTTTCCTCCGGGAAAAACTCTAAGGAACGCTTCCTAGAACTATTGGAGATGATCGAACGAGAGACAACTTGATGGGAAACAGTACATGAATCCGGACGGTGGTACGGTGAACAGCTCAGACGATGAGGGACAGCTTGAACCGGAGCATGGAGCTAGGAGCAAAGATGGTGAAAAGACGATATGGACGTTGGCCGAGAAAGATTGACCGAGAAAATATGGATGTTGACCAAGAAAATCAGAACGTGCATCGAAATGGATCGGACAACTATCAAGACGCAAGGGATTTTCCTCAAGACGCAGAACTTACTGTCTATCGCTTTGATCCGGGGTCTGATGGAGATGAGCTAGTCAGTGTGTCCCGAGAAAAATACCGAGTATTGCAACCAGCTGAGGTTTTGGGGCAACAGACATTGCGCAATAGAGACACGTCCCGTACCGCGTCCCGTGCCGATAGCGAATTTACCCGAGATGCGTCCCGAAGCATGTCTACCTGAGTCGCGTCCCAAAAGCAGCATAGCCTTGCATTATCAGCACCCTATAGTTACCTCGATACTTCACCTCCCGATAGTTCTCGAGTTCTTGCATTGTTCAGATCGCTACCCAATAGAGACGCGTCCCGACCATTGACCGAGAGTATGGACTTCGATGGAATTTTGGAGTTTTCCTCCGGGACAAACTCCAAGATAAGACTCTTTCAGCTCAAGGAACAAGTCGGTCACGTCATAACTCAAATGGCTCGAGTGGAACGTCTTCTGCATCATAACTTGACCATGATCATCATCCGGGTGGCTGAGTCAACCACCTTGCTGACACGCAAGAGTAGCCGAGGGGTCATTTTGACCAAAACGCGTGGATTCAAGAGTCAGTCGCCGCGAGTTAATTTTAGTCCACATTTCTGTTTTCTATGTCATTAATTCACCTGAAAAACTCTATTTGTATTCTTCTTCTTCGACAAGAATCAATAACAATCTTTTATCAAATAATTTATATCTTTGAGAAGTGATTTCTCTTGTTCTTTCTGAACAACTCTGGTTACTGGTGCGTACATCCAACAACCTCCTTTTAGATTCTTTGGTGCTTATATCCACTGAGTCTAGAACCGGAATCATCAAAGTCAGCTCATAGACTTTGTGCAAAACCCCTTCAACTCCACAGCTCCTTCAATCCGGTGCTAGTAGCCCACGATTGGAAGGATTATCCGTACCACTTAAGAATTGATTTCTGGGAGTGTGTCAAGTGGTATCAAGAGCAGATCTTAAGCTTGGTACTCTGTTCTTTCTTTTAAAATTCATTTCATCTTCTTGTCTACGAAATTTTCTGTTCTATTTTGTTTTTAAATCCGGGCCATCCATTACTTCCATTGCAAGTATATCTTTAAAAAAAAAAAAAGAAGAAAAGCAAAAATCAACAAAAAAACAAAAATATAAGTAACAAAGTTTCAAAAGTTTTGGAAGTGGTGGAAAAGTAATCATGCTGGCTGAGGAGAAATCCAGCTTTTGGGTGGTTAAATCGGATTTCCTTTTCATTCTCTTCTGTATTTTTCTGAATTTTATGATTATGCTATTAACTGGTGGGATCAGCTTGTGACAAGCAGGAGACGCAATAGGGAACCACTGGTGGAAACTTGGACCGAGCTAAAAAGAATTACGAGGAAGCGGTTTGTGCCGAACCATTACCACCGTGATCTTCATCAGAAGTTGAGAAGGCATTATCAGGATTCTAAAAGTGTTGAGAATTACTACCAAGAAATGGAAACCTTGCTGATCAAGGCAGATGTTTCAGAGGATAGGGAAGCCATCATGGCTCGATTTTTACCATGAGATTCAGGACAAGCTGGAGATGGAACATTATGTCGTACTAGACGAGATGCTACATAAGGCGATTTTGGTGGAGCAACAGCTCAAGAGGAGGGGCACGACTCGCGCTCCATACGATACCACCAAAACCGCGCCGAATGCTTCGACCAGCCGGACCACCCAGATTGACAAATATAAGTCCCTTTCTCGACCAAAAACTGATTTTAAAACTAATCCGGGTGTTCATGATTCTAAAGGAAAAGGAATAGCTGAGGGAACAATTCTCGACCACCCTGATTGGCATACTCCTCGTACTTCTTTGTTTTTGCCTTGATATTTTCTTTCACCTTGGCATGAATTCTTTTGACCATTTCTGCCTTCTTTCTCCCATCTACATGAGTTTTGTCCCTCAAAGGCAAAGGCAAAAGATCAAGTGGAGATAAAGGATTCAAACCATAAACTCTCTTGAATGGTGAGTAAAGAGTAGCTGAATGCATTGCATGATTATAAGCGAATTAAACACGAGAAAGACACTCTTCCCAACTTTTAAGGTTCTTTTTAACGATGTTCCTAAGAAACGATGATAAAGTCCTATTGACCACCTCAGTGTGTCCATCAGTCAGAGGATGAGATGTAGTTGAAAACAAGAGTTTAGTTCCTAATTTCAACCAAAGAGTCTTCCAAAAGTAACTTAAAAACTTTGCATCTCTATCTGACATGATCGATCTAGGTAATCCATGCAACCTAACAACTTCTTGAAAGAATAGTTCGGCCACATGTACCGCATCATCAGATTTTTGGCACGTAATAAAGTAAGCAATTTTGGAGAACCTATCGACCATGACAAATATCGAATCCTTCCCAGTCCTAGACCGAGGCAATCCTAACATGAAATCCATCGATATATCTTCCCACGGGTGGGACAGTATTGGAAGAGGCATGTACTTACCTTTAGGCTGTGCTTTGGACTTGGCATCCTTGCAGACCACACATCGGCTACAGATCATTTCCACCTCTTTGAGCATGTTAGGCCAGTAGAAGTGATCCTGCAACACCTTATAAATTTTTCTTACACCGAAATGTCCCATCACCCCACCTCCATGCGCTTCCCTAACAAAATTTTCTCGAAGAGACCAATGAGAAACACACAAACGGTTATAATGAAACAAAAAACCTTCGACTCTATAGTATTTTCCAAATGCGGCTTTAGAACTTTTAAGAAAGGCCTCTTTGAAGTCTGAATCAGTAGCATATAGTTCTTTTAAAAATTCAAAACCAAGGAGTTTTGTCTCCAGAGCGGACAAGAGAACATACCTGCAAGACAAGGCATCGGCCACAACATTATCGTTACCTTGTTTATATTTGATGACATATGGAAATGTTTCTAAGAACTCCACCCACCGTGTGTGCCTTGTGTTGAGTTTCTGTTGCCCTTTTATGTGTTTCAAAGATTGATGGTCAGTGTGAATCACAAATTCTTTCGGCTAGAGATAATGTGGCCACGTCTGGAGGGCATGGACCAACGCGTACAGCTCTTTATCGTATGTGGGGTAATTCAGGGTGGCTCCACCTAATTTCTCACTAAAAAACGCGATTGGTCTCTTCTCCTGCATGAGCACAGCTCCAATCACTACAACAGATGCATCACACTCAATTTCAAATGTTTTAAGGAAATCCAGCAAGGCCAAAAGAGGGGTATTAGTAAGCTTCTCTTTCAAAGTTTGGAATGCGGCTTCCTGAGCTTCCTCCCACTTAAATCCGACCTCATTTTTGATCACTTCGGTCAGGGGAGCAGCAATGGTGCTGAAATCGCTTACGAACCGTCGGTAGAACTCGGCTAATCCATGAATGCTCCTCACTTCTCCGACTGTCTTTGGACTCGGCCAGTCCCGAATAGCTTTCACCTTCTCCTCGTCCACCTTGATTCCTTCTGCTCTGACAACAAAACCTAGAAAGACAAGGTTATCTGTTCCAAAAGTGCATTTCTTCAAATTGGCATATAGTTTTTCCTTCCTAAGAACTTCTAGGACCAAACGCAGATGCTGAGCATGTTCTTCTACGTTTTTACTATCGACAAGGATATCATCAAAATAGACCACAAAAAAAACCCCCAATAAACTTTCTGAGCACATGGTTCATCAGTCTCATGATTGTACTCGGTGCATTTGTCAAACTAAAAGGCATCACCAACCATTCATATAACCCATGCTTAGTTTTAAAGGCGGTTTTACACTCATTTCCCTATTTCATCCTAATCTGATGGTATCCACTCTCAAGATCTATTTTAGAAAAAAATGCATGATCCATAAAGTTCATCCAGCATGTCATCTAACCTAGGGATGGGATGGCGATACTTTACCGTGATGTTGTTGATTGCACAGCAATCCACATACATCCACCAGCTTCCATCCTTCTTGGGCACCAAGAGTACTGGTACTGCACAGGGACTCATGCTTTCTCTGATGTAACCTTTGTTCATGAGTTCTTCCACCTCCGTTTGTAGCTCTTTGGTTTCCACGGGGTTGGTTCTGTATGCTGGCCTGATTGGCAGAGAATCTCCCAGAGTGAAATCAATTTGGTGTTCAATTACACGCATTGGTAGCAAGCCTTGTGGATTCTCATCTGGGAAAACATCCTCAAACTCCTGCAACAAGACTTTAAGATCACTCGGGACGTCCGTTGCATGGTCAGAAGACAGCATTAGAGATTCTTAAAAGATAAGTAAAGCCAAAGACTGCTGTGAATTGTATACTTTCTTAGCCATACTGATTTTTAGCAAAGCAGTTCGAATTCTTTACCGGTTTGTTTTCTGATTTATGCCTAGCTTCTTCGCGGTTTTGCCTTAGCTGGATCTGGTCAGCGTGTACTTCATGTGGTGACAAAGACACAAGAGTGATTTTCTGACCACGCTGCTGAAAAAAATGTTTGTTGGTGTAGCCATCATATCAAATTTCCATGGCCTCCCAAGCAATATATGACCAGCTTCCATGGGCAGAACATCACACAGAATCTCGTCCTTGTACCGACATATTTCCTCAAGAACTAGCACTTTTTCTTTGACGTGCATCTCACCATCATGACTTAGGCACTCTAAATGATATGGTCGCAGATGCTTCTTGATATTTATTCTTAATTTCCTGACAAGAGTTTCGCTAGCCACATCAGTACAACTTCCCCCATCAATGATCAAACTACAGACTTTATTATTAACCAAACAACGAGTATGAAAGAGATTATCCCTTTGTTCATTTTCTGTAGGTTTTGGCTGAGCACTAAGTGACCTCCGTGTCACTAGCAGTTTGCCTTGCACTGGGAGTTCTACGGTTTCTTCTTCCTCGTCATAGACTGGCCCCGTTTCCTCCTTTTCCTCCTCGGCTTCGTACTCACCATTATCCATGAGATAGATCATGACATTTTGGTTCGGACAGCTGTTGGTATAATGTTCCATACCTTGGCATTTGAAACACCTGATGTCCCTGGTTCTGCTCGTAAAATCCCAAGGATTTGTTCTTGACAAAAGGAGCAGGTGTGTTAGTTTTGAAAGAAGTATTTGTTTCGGAAGGTGCCTTTCCTTTGTCTTGGAACTGCGGTTTATGGGCAGGAGTAAATGGAGCACGAGAATTACCCCTCCTCTTGATTTGTTACTCCACCAGAATCGCCTTATATAGCATCTCTTCCATGCTATCATATTCTCTCAGTTCCACACAATCCTGGATTTCTCGGTTCAAGCCAGCGAGGAAACGTGCAAAAGTGGCATCAAGGGATTCTTCCACATCCGCCTTAAGCATCAAGGTTTCAATTTCTTGAAAATAATAGTCCACATTTCTGGTTCCTTGGGACAAACGTCTGAGCTTATGGTGAAGATCCCTTTGGTAAAGACTTTGAACAAATCTTTTTTTCATTAGCTCTGTTAGTTCTTGCCAAGTAGTTATTAGTCTTTCACCCATGCTCCTCCTAAGAGTAACTACTTGATCATACCAATTAATCGCATAACCACAGAATTCAGAAGCAGCTAACCTAACCTTTTTCATTTCAGAAAGATTTTGGCAATCAAACACAAGTTCAATCTTCTGTTCCCATTCAAGGTAAGCATCAGGATCATTATTGCCTTGAAAGCTAGGAATTTTAAGTTTAAGTCCACCTAATCCATCATCATTTCTACCGGTAAAAGGATTTTCCATACCTTGGTTCCTTCTTGTAGTTCTAGGATTGGTGCAGGTCGCTTCTCTGATATCTTCTTCGAATTCGTCATCAAGTTGATGACAACTGCAGGACCCAGTCCGTCTGGGAGGAGCCTGGGTGGTCTTTTGGTCTTCCTGGATCAGGTCGAGACGACTGTGCAATTCCTCAAGACCTGTATTCAACATTCGTTTCAACTCAGAGGTTAGTGCATGCATTTGAATATTGGACAATCCTGCCCGGTGGCTTTCTGCCTGTTCTTCTTCACTTGACATGGATTCCTGCGAGCACTAACAAACAGATTAAATAACTCTCCTCTCGAGTGTTTATCCTTTCCCACACAACTCACTTTTCTTGGTGAACACTCAACATAATTTCTCAATGTTCCAAAAGGAGCTGATCCGTCAAACCCAAAGGTAGTCCAAGGGACAATCTAAAAGAAAAGCAACAAGACGAAAAGAAAGGAGAATTGGCACGCTGCGTTAACTACTCAGGATTGGATTTCTCCTCAATCCAGTATCTAGGCCACATTAAACACTTATAATTTTTTTTTTTACTTTTAGTATATATATATATATATTTTTTTTTTGCAATGAGTGTAGATCAATGGCTGAAACACACTAGAGTAGCCCGGAAACCAATCGAAATAAAACTGAGAAGAAGAAAGAAGATGAGAAGAATTTTCTTTTTTTGAATATATCGTGATGAACATGAAATAAAAGATGAAGAGTTTAGAACTGAACCGGCTGAAAGTGCTCTGATACCACGTGATGGCGAGTTGGCCCCGGATTTGCTTTCAGCATGGTGGAGGATAAAGGAGCTACTAGCTTCGGTGAAGTGAATGGGTCACACAAGGGTTGTGGAGGTTCCCCTGATATTCCCGGCCTTAGAAGTCACTTGATATGATGCATAAGATAGACTTAGAAGGGATTTGTCACTGAAGTAACCCTTCTAGCAACATAACAGTTCACAAAGGATCAAAGAGAAGAATTCTAAAATTTTAAAGGAAAAGACTGAATGATCTTATTAAGCGAAGTGTTTGAATACTTATACAAAGGTTTTCTTATAAGAAAAATAAAAAATAAAATAAAGAAAATAGAGATAATAACTCGGTGCCTGTCCAGGTTCATTCACAACTGTTTTGGCATGAGTAAACTTGAGCCCTGAAATTTATCCCAGGAGAAAAGTTGAACGGGTCATGAAACTCGTCATCGCTCCAAGTTGGCTCGGTAGAAAGTGTGACGTATCGATGTTCCAAGAGTTTGGCTCGGGAAAAGTTGGCACGACAGCTGTCGGAAGATTTCTTCACGATAATCAGTACAGGCGATGTCACATATGATGAGAAAGGAACATGAAAGTCTTCACCTACGTCTTGACAAATTGGAAAATCATCATAAATCCCGATCACCTGCTGGCAAAAACCGGCGAGAGCAGAGAAGGAGAAACGTGGACGAACAGACTGACGAATACTACAGTCGTGATGATTCCTCCCAAGACAGCCAAAGAAGAAAAAACCAAAACAAAGGAAATGGGGTAAGAAATCAAGATGATTTTTCGAACCTTAAAATGAAAATTCCTTCTTTCCATGGCAGAAACGATCCAGATGCATACTTGGAATTGGAAAAGAAGATTGAACTTGACTTTGATTGCCAAAACTATTCCGAGTACAATAAGGTAAGGGTTGCTGCCACTGAGTTCTATGATTATGCTGTTAACTGGTGGGATAAACTTGTGACAAGCAGGAGACGAAGTGGGGAACCACCTGTTAAAACTTGGACCGAACTAAAACGAATCATGAGGAAACGGTTTGTGCCCAATCACTGCCACCGTGATCTCCATCAAAAGTTGGGAAGGCATTATCAAGGTTCCAAGAGTGTTGAGGACTAATACCAAGAGATGGAGTCCTTCCTGATCAAGGCAGATATTTCAGAAGACAGAGAAGCTACCATGCCATGATTTCTTGGTGGATTAAACCGTGACACTCAGGACAAACTAGAAATGGAACATTATGTTGAGTTGGACGAACAGTTGCACAAGACAATTTTGGTGGAACAACAACTTAAGAGGAGGGGCACGACCCGTACGTCCTTTGGCTCCACCAAACCGGCACCAGGTGCATCGTCTAGCTGACCAACTCCGATTGAAAAAAGATAAGTCTTTGACCAGACCAAAATCTGAATTTAAACCTAATGTGGTTGTTCATGATTCTAAGGGAAAAGGTTAAGCTTTGGGCACAAGGAACCGAGATGTCAAATGTTACAAGTGCCAAGGCAGAGGACACTGTGCCCACAAATGCACCAACCGCCGAACTATGATTCTGCTTGAGAATGGAGACTATGAGACCGAGGTGGAAGAAGTAGTTTTGGATTCTGTCTCGTCAGATGACGAGGAATGCATGGTCCAGAATCCTGAAAGTTTTGAACTATTGGTGACCCGGCGAACTCTTAGTATTCAACCAAAGGATGATGGGCAAGTCCAGAGGGAAAATCTGTTCCACACCTGTTGCAAGTCCAGGGCAAGGTATGTAGTCTCATTATTGATGGTGGTAGTTGTACTAACATTGTTAGTGATTCTCTGGTCAGGAAACTAGGTCTCGTGGTAAGAAAAAGGGACCAGCCATTCAAACTTTAGTGGCTTAATGAAGATGGTGAACTTAAAGGGGAAAACGAGGTGATGCATGCATTCTCCATTGGGCAATATCAGGACGAGGTCCTTTGCAACGTAGTGCCCATGGAAGCCGGTCATATC
>OVBI01003268.1:0-13553 GCA_900406495.1 Sisymbrium altissimum
ATATATATATATATATATATATATATATATAACTTTTTAAAAAATTATTGATGAAATAATGCAGTGCTATAATCTTACATTCTTCTCTCATCACTCTTGTTGCGTTTTAATACTCGATTTCATCTTTGATCAACAATTGATTCACGGATCTAACTCTAGCGGTTACTATATATATATATATATATATATATATATATATATATATATATACAAAAAACACACAGGGATTTGTTAGCGGGGTTCGGATTCCGATATGGAAACCTTTTATCTCAGAGTATAACTTTAGGAGTTTGATCTTCGTCGAAATAACGTGAAAGGTCAATAATCCAACAACTAAACCCTACTTTGAAAGCAGTGGGTTTTGTAGAGTTCTAAAAGAATAAAAAACAGGTATAGGGTTCTAGAAGAATAAAAAAAGGGTAGTTTGACTTGAAAACATAAATTCATTCTTTTTGATTGATTAAGAAATTGAGCAAAAGGAGAAAAAAGTGTCAAATATTTTGACCAGTACGAAACCTCCTTTAGACGTGTGAGATCATACTAGTGTTTTGTGGTTTCAAAAACAGAGCGTCTTCTGAATTTGAGCAGTAAGAAATCCCTTCTGGACTCGTTAGGAAGGGCCAGTGGCGCTCCAAATCTTATGCCATCTCACTAAACCAAGGTTCAAACATGGTGTGTTTTGTCTTTTCCTCTAGTGAGAGTTAAATGTCCCTTCAGCACTGGTGACCAAAAAGAAAAAAAAAAATCATTTTGGATTCAAAATTTCGAATCATAGCCCTTTTGAAATGAAATTTCTTTCTCATACTCAGTAGTCTGTACATACTTCAAAATCAATGTTAGAAAGCCAACATGTATTGTTTACCAGCCATGTGCCATTGGACTTAAAAAAAAAAAGAAACAGAAATTGCGCAAGTGAGATTCCCCGAGGAAGCAACTTCCGAAGAAGGTAGAACGTAGAACTAGGGCAACTGCTGATTTGTTTTCCGAATCTTGTTCCACTGTTTAGCTGTAAAACCATATGATTATTATATATGCGGTTCTTGCTGAATTAATTCTGATTACTTCTTATACACGCAAACAGTAAGTTAAAAACTCGGTGATTTTAGGCAAGAACTCAGCAATGCAAAAAGAAAAAATTTGAGAGATGGAGGAAGAACTCAAGAGCCTAATCAAAGTATGGGTTTATGCAATAATCTCGATAACTTATTGTTATTACCTACCACCTAGAATCAAACCTGGTGTTCCTCGACTACTCTCTGTTTTCCCCGTTTTTGCTCTGTTTCTTGTACTTCCTTTGTTTTTCTCCTCTGTGAATTTATCTGGATTCACAGTGTTTTTCCTCACATGGCTCGCTAATTTCAAACTCATCCTCTTCTCCTTCGATAAAGGTCCTCTGATCCCAATTCCCACAAATCTCGGCCGATTTTTCTGCTTCACTTGCTTCCCAATCAAAGCCCAACAAAACCCTAAATCTCAAAACCATTTACCCAAATTTTCTTTCGCCATTAAAGTTGCCGTATATGGTGTGTTATTACATTTGTATGGCTACAGAAACAATCTGTCTCCGACGCTTCTATTGCCTCTCTATTTTGTGCACCTCTACTTAGAGATTGAGTTTGTTTTAACATTCGTCAAGGTTGTTGTTTCTATTTTTCTTGGCTGCGACCTCGAACCACAGTCCAATAAACCGTACTTAGCCACATCTCTACAAGATTTCTGGGGTCGCCGGTGGAATCTCATGGTTCCGGCGATTCTCCGGCCAGCCGTTTACGCCCCGATGCGACGAGTCTCTGAACGCAGAATGAGCTCCGGTTGGGCTCTGTTTCCTGGGATTTTAGCGGCGTTCATCGTCTCCGGATTGGTTCATGAGTTGCTCTTCTTCTATTTAACTCGTGAGATGCCAACATGGGAAGTTACTCTGTTCTTCGTGTTACATGGCGTTTGCACTGCGGCGGAATTGGCCGTAAAGAAGAAGAAGACGGTGGTGCAGCGGTGGCCGTTGAGTCCGGCGGTGTCGCGGCTTCTCACGGTGGGGTTTGTGCTTGTGACCAGTGGTTGGTTGTTTACACCTCAGCTTGTAAGAAGCGGCGTGATGGAGAGATACACATATGAAGCTTTGTTGTTTGTTGATTTCGTTATAAAAAAGTTATTTATTTTCTTGGGGATATTTATGACCAGTGTTATATTACCACAACCTAACGTTATTTAAAGTTAGTCTTTTAAAGGTGTTTGAACCAGGATATTGGTTCGGATTATATTTTATTTTCAGCAAAAAAAAATTAATAATAACAATGTCAAACTGTTCTTGTTATATTTCCGGTTTGTTATGGTTTCAGACTTTCAGTTCGATTTCAGTTTCTACTATTTAACTCTTTTTAATCGTTCGATTATAGACGGTTCATTTGTTAAGGAGGAATTTGTTGATTACTGGTTTTATCATAGCACTTCGAGCGGTGAGATCTATTCATTATCTTGATAGGATGGTGCGTTTCCGTATACAGTACTCCTCTGTTTTTGTCTTGTTGCAGAGGAGCCGTTCGCTACTGTTGACCGTGACTAGGTTTGGAGACGGGCTTGAGTTGATGCACGAGACTGGCTATCAAATTGGGCTTTACGGATTATTTCTGTAAGAGGCCCAAAGGTGGTTTTCCCAGTATTGAAGCGTCGTGTTTGGGGGAGTCTTGTTAATTACCTATTTCTAGAATGAGGAGCTCGAGACGAAGCCTCCTATTTGCATGCGTCAGGTGACGAAACAGATGATGGGGATGCATTTAGAAGGGTTGAAATAAGCTGGGGACAAGTTGATAAAAAATGCTCACCGGAAACTCACCCACAGCGGGAGCCACGGTTGTCTGCGGCAAGATGCGGTGGCCAGAAGTGGTGGCATAGAGAAAAAGTGATCTGAAATCAAACTCACCAGATTCTCGCTCAGAAAAAACTTGAAAAGAAATAATATGGAGGTATAATACTAACAGTTCCGTTCCTTTTTGTTGAAGTCATCTCTTAAGATTTCTCTCCTCAACTAAATTTAATTGGTTCTTCCTGTCTTCTGAACAAGAACAGAGGAGCTCTGTCTCGATTCCTCTCATTTCTCTCAGCTTTTGTTATATATACACGCACACACACACGCGTATGTTTGATTTCCTCGTCTTTTCTTGTGTCTTATTCTTTTGTTTGATTTTTGTTTTTTTAGAGAGAACAGTGCATAAATAGAAACAGGGAAGTTCTGTTTTGTGTTGCAGAATATGAAGAGATCTGAGATAATTAGTGAAGGATATTGCCATATTGGGTCTAGTAGTTTCGGAGGAGCAAAGTTTGTTCGTGACAAATTGTCGAAATATTCACTGTTATGTTCATCGAGAGAGCACAAGAGGTCTTTTTCTCTTGTACTCTCGTCCCACTCTCACTTTGAGCTAGTTAACGAAGTATGGTTTAATCTTATTTTGAGGACAATTAAACTAACAGATAAAAATAACTCACTTAACTACCGTAGATGAAACTCACCAATCCGTTTTGAATTTATATCCAAAGAACAGACTAAATCAATCGGTGACATGGCTTTTTGCACTGTCTGTCAAACTAAATACCACTTTTGCATGAGTCAATACTAGTATTTCCGTAGAGTTCAAGCCAGGAAAAATTATTATATTCAACTGGGAAATGACCAGGCTCTCCATGATAGAGAAACAGCAGATTCTTGAGTTTAAACGAGATTTAGATTCAGAATTCCGAATCATATCCCATTCGGAATCAAATTCATTTCTAATATCTATAATTAATTCATACAGCTTAAGTATGGTTCACACTTACACAAAAAAAAATGTTATAATGTCAACATGTATTATTTACTTTTGGCGTAGGCCAAGTGCCAATGGAGTGTCCCATTGGAGTAAAAAACGAAACAATGACTGAAATCGAGCAAGTGAGAGAGGCACAAAGGAAGCAACCTCAGAAGAACTAGGGCAAAGCTGATCTGTTTTCCAAATCTTGTTCCATTGTGTAGCTGTATAATCACATGCTCGAATTATATATTCGGTATAATTCATTCTGATTACTTCTTACCCACGCCACCACTTATTTAAAACCTCCTCGGTGATTGCAAGAAGAACTCAGCAACGCAAAAAGAAAAGATTTGAGAGATGGAGGAAGAAATCAAAAGCTTCATCATAGTATGGGTTTCTGCAATAATCTCTGTATCTTACTGTTACTACATATCAACCAGAATCAAAGCTGGAGTTTTTCGACTAATCTCTGTTCTTCCCGTTTGTGCTTTGTTTCAAGTTTTTCCTCTGTTTTTCTCTTCTCTTCAGTTCTCTTGTTGCGTATCTGTTTTCCTTGCATGGCTCGCTAATTCAAAACTCGTACTCTTCGCTTTCGATCAAGGTCCTCTTTTCCCACTTCCCCCAAATATCTTCCGATTCATCTGCTTCACTTGCTTACCCATCAAGGCCCAACAAAACCCTATTCCTAAAAATCAAATCCCCAAATGGCTTTTCCCCATTAAAGTTGCCATATTTGGTGTGTTGTTACATATGTATGATTACAAACAACATATGTCTCCAGTTGTGCTATTGGCGCTCTATTCTCTGCACATATACGTGGAGCTAGATATTGTCTTGATGTCCGTCAAACTTTTGGTCTTTATCACTCTTGGGTGCGATCTAGAGCCGCAGTCCAACGAACCATACTTAGCCACCTCGCTTCAAGACTTCTGGGGTCGCCGATGGAACCTAATGGTCCCGGCGATCCTTCGACCGGCTATATACGTCCCCGTGCGGCAGCTTTGCAGAGGCCGAATGAGCTCCGATAGTGCTACTTTTTTGGCGGTTTTGGCGACGTTCATTGTCTCTGGTGTTGCTCACGAGGTTTTCTTCTTCACTCTAACCTTTGAGATGCCTAAAGGAGAAGTGACTTGGTTCTTTGTGTTACATGGAGTTTGCACTGCCGCTGAAGTAGCTGTGAAGAGGACGGCGTTTGTGAGGCGGTGGAGCGTGGCTCCAGCGGCGTCGCTGCTGCTTACGGTGGGGTTTGTGGTTGTGACGAGTGGTTGGTTGATTTTCCCTACTCTTACAAGAAGCAACATGATGGAGAGACTCGCTAACGAAGCCTTGTTGTCCATTGATTTCGTCAAGCGCACGTTTTTAACTTTTGGGTGATAAATGACTAAATATCCGTGGATTTATGTACTACTGGATTATCAATCATATTTCTTCTTTTATTTTTCTGTAAACTTATCAATCATATTTCAAATTCCTATGCAAATATATGGTGATCCTAATAAATAATAAATTAACAATAAATAAATTTATGTATATATAGATAAGAGTATGTATTAAAATATAACTATAATGTTGTTTCTTACTTAATTAAAATGAAGATCTCATTAATGTTTTATCTATAGTATTATTCATTATATCAAAAACTAGTGATGATTATCTTTTAAATTTAAATCCAACATTTATGCAGAGTTTAAGGTACAATAATTATTTTATATGTAAAATTGTTTTCTTATATATTATAGTATCATTTTTAATTTCAGATTCATCATTACGGATTGTAGATTATTTTTTTTATACATTTTAAAGTTGTGAACATGCATTATTTTTATATAGATATTGAATATGTATTATTAAAATTTATTTTTTGTTATGAGCAATTTTATTATCGGAAATTTAAGTTTGTCTATGTCATTTTTACATAGATATTCAATGTATTATTAAAATCTATTTTTTGTTATAAGTAATTTTATTATCGGAAATTTAAGTTTATCTATGTCATTTTTACTAGTATATTTATTTAAATTTCTTATAATAACATATTATTATTTTAAAAAAAAATTATGAAACCTATGGGCTAAAAATATTTTATTTCTATAAATAATTTATAAATTAACCTAACACTATTGATTTTTAGAAGTTTGAATGTACTTAGTTTGCACTATGCATTATGGATGTAGTTAACTGCTGTTTATAGTGGCTGATACCTTTTCAAATTTATCCTGATTATATCTATTGCGACTATATTAATTGTGAACCATTGAGCAACAAATTTGCTGCTAATGGTTTTGACCTGATGCATACCAAGATGAGTTTTCACCAGTTGGCAATCTACTTTCATGTAATCTGCCATTTTTTAAGCGAAAAAGTGAGGATATTTAGTTATATTTTTAGCCAACTTAGATGACATTAATTTGGTGCTAGTAATGATATACTAGAGAAGATAGCTACTCTTATGCGTAAAAATATGATAGTTCACGTCATTCATAAATCTCTAGCTTACGTAGATATAATCTTTTAATTTCTCTAGGTTTTTCATTAATTGATTTTTGAATTATTAAATTAATGAGATGCCATTTTTATTCTTATTACATAAATAAGATGTAAAAACAATATATAAGTAAATATCATATGTGTTGTGTATGTTTTGTATTGATTTTTTTTTTTTGATCAAAGCTTTGCATTAATAATTATTTGAAATTTCACATATTCAGTTATAGAATTGAGATATATCTGTAAATTTTTGGAAAATAAAAAAGAAAAAAATTGAATGTCGTTTTCACATTTATGATTGATCTATCAAAATTTTGATAATAGCATATTTTGACAGAATAATTTATTGAAAACTGTAAATATTAAAATAACAATCATAATCCATCAGATCATATAATCCAATAAATGATTAATCTTTAACATCTTAACTTTTTAATTAAGTTTAATTATAAATTAATATTTATATCGATTCAATTAATATATAGTTAAATAACAAAATTAAAATAATAATTTTTAAATTTTGATTGTTAATTAAATTACATTTTCTACTCTTATAGTCTTATTGTATCTCATCATTTATAATCGTTTTAAAAAATTAGAAATATGACATTTATATATGAAAAGATATTTTGATTTTTTAACAATTAAAATAAAATATAAAAAGATTGAAAATTTATATAATTACTATAATATAATAATATAAATTATATGTTGGTAATAAGCGTCTATAGGATCAAGTTTATTATATTTATTTACTATGATTCATAATTATAATTGTATATTTAGTGTAAATTACTTTTAGAAAGATTTTAACATTAATTTTCAATGGTATTTTAAATAATATAGCACATTATTAAATGTTAATTTTATATAATAATTTAAAATTAATAGATTATATTATGCCATTTTCTAAGTTTCACTATATTTTAAAAAAAAATTATTAGAATTACCAGAAAATGGAGAGGCCTAGACCCGAAGCATTCCAATCCTCGTCAGACGAAGTCATAGAGATATTTTTCAGTATTTGTTGGTTCGAGGTGTCTCAACCATTATAACTGCTCAACACTCAATTCTCAACAAGTACCTGTACTCATGTAGATGTACTCGATATTAATACTCATTTTGTACTATTTTACATCTCACCTACTTTTATGTATTCCATGCTGCCACTGTAAACAATTAAGTTAACAACTATAACTTTACCATTAAAAGGCAGAACGAAAAAACAACCAAGTTAAAACCTCGCTGATTGCCAAAAACTCATCAACACAAGCAAGTATCTGAGATATGGAGGAAGAACTCAAAAGCTTTCTCAAAGTATGGGTTTCTGCAATAATCTCTATATCGTATTGTTACTACTTACCACCTAGAATCAAATCTGGTGTTCCACGATTACTCTCTATTTGTCCTGTCCTTGCTTTGTTTCTTGTTCTTCCTCTGTTTTTCTCCTCTGTGCATCTATCTTTAATCACAGCGTTTTTCCTCACGTGGCTCGCTAATTTCAAACTCATCCTCTTCTCCTTCGACAAAGGTCCTCTAATCCCAATTCCTACAAATCTCTTCCGATTCCTCTGTTTTACTTGCTTTCCCATCAAAGCTCAGCAAAACCCTAAACCTCAAAACCATTTGCCCAAATTGGTTTTTGCCATTAAAGTTGCCCTCTTTGGTGTGTTATTACATTTGTATGGCTACAGACAAAAGCTGTCTCCCACTCTGCTATTGGGTTTGTATTTTGTGCATCTCTACTTAGAGATTGAGATCATTTTAACGTTTGTCAAAGTTGTGGTTTTTATCTTTCTTGGCTGCGACCTCGAACCACAGTCCAATAAACCATACTTAGCCACGTCTCTACAAGACTTTTGGGGTCGCCGGTGGAACCTCATGGTTCCAGCGATTCTCCGGCCAGCCGTTTACGCCCCAATGCGGCGAGTCTCTGAACGCAAAATGAGCTCAGGTTGGGCTTTGTTTCCGGGGGTTTTAGCGGCGTTTATCGTCTCCGGATTGGTTCACGAACTGCTCTTCTACTATTTAACTCGTGAGATGCCAACTGGGGAAGTTACTTTGTTCTTCGTGTTACATGGCGTTTGCACTGCGGCGGAATTGGCCGTGAAGAAGAAGACGGCGTTGATTCAGCGGTGGCACCTGAGTCCAGCGGTGTCGCGGCTACTCACGGTGGGGTTTGTGTTTGTGACAGGAAGTTGGTTGTTTACACCTCAGCTTATAAGGAACGGCGTGATAGAGAGATACACCAGTGAAGCTTTACTGGTCGTTGATTTCTGTAGGCAGAAGTTATTATCAACGATTGTTGTTGAATAAGCAAAAAAGTTAACGTTATTTTTAGCCTGTTAAGAGTTGTTTGACTCCGGATATTGAATTTCGGTTTAATTCGATTTTCGTAGAAAACAGTAACCAATGATAAGATTGTTTTTTTTTGCTATACGTATATCTCTTTTGAAAAGGTTACATTTAGTTCTAATTCGTTTCTTATTCATAAATATAACTAGGGGTTATCCCGCGCTACGCGCGGATTATGTAATCATTTTTTGTTTTCATTTTTCCAATACTGTTTTTAGATTTTTATTTATTTATTATTGGCTAATTTTTTCTTTCAAACTGCTTTTGTTATAATTTTTTAATAGTAAATTTTTGTGTAAATGTAAAGATAAACTATATATTTATGTAGATAGAGACTATTTATATATGAAATAAAAATTTAAAAAATATTTTAAATAATGATATATCTATTTTTAAAGACCGACGATATATTTATTAAAAATGAAAATGCATTTAGCAATTTCATTTATAGTGTAATCGTAGTTTTTTTGTTTTGATGTTGATGTCTTTTTCTTGTGGTGGTTAAATATTATATTTAGATTCTTTCTACTCTTAGCATTTATGGATTTATCAAAATATATTTTATCTTAATATATTTATATGGAAACATGTGTAAATGTTGATCTTTAAAGACATTATAATAGATTATTTTTTGAATTGAGTGTATTGGTTTGATCTTTGGAGTATATATATTAAGAGATCCCTAAATCATTGCATAATTTGTGTTTTTTTGTTTTCTTTTTATTTTTATAATATCGGTATAACTATTTATATATTATTAGATTTTTCTTTAATATCTCTGCATTAGATATATTTATTGTTTGGCCTTAACAGTGTATATATATATGTGGGTTTACATTATTAGCGCTTAGCAATTGTTGATAATTTAATGTAGTAGATGGTTTTTTTTTTCTTTTGTATTGAAATTTTTTTTACTATAATTTTGTTTTTTTGTTATTTTTTTAAAAAATGAATGACGTTTGTTTTATATTTGGTATCTATCATAATATGCATTATATAAGGTTACTTTCTACCTTAGCCAATGTTTCTATTAATGGTCTAAATGGTGACATGAGTTTTATAGAATCTAGCAAAATTGTATTGGCCAAAATTTTCAAAAATACACCATTTGAGTTTGTAGAATAGAATTGGCAGAACACTTTTAAATTAAGTAAAAATTTTATATCTTCAGTTTTCTTTTAAATTTTTATGTTTATAATGTGTTGTTATAATAGTCAATACTTAATAAAATGCACATATATATATATATATATATATATATAACTTTATTAAAAATTTCTCCAAATATTATTTTAGAAATTTTCTTTTCAAAGCTAATAAACTATTTCACTAATTAATCCAATTTATACTACACTAAAATTTTATTATTATCTTAGATAGTTTTAAATTATTCCACACATTAATTTTTCAATATTTTATTAATAAAGTAAAAAAAAGTTTGAAAATAAAGGATCCATCAAAAATTAGTAGAATATATTATCTAAGATTTAATAAAAAATTTGCTTCAAAATTAAATATTTATAAAATTACATTTGAATCTTGATAGTAAATTTTCAGATTCATCAATCAAATCCATTTATGAATATATTGATTTTAAAATCTATATTTTGTTTTTTTTATTATTTCGAGAGGAAAAATTATTTTAAGAACGAATATACAATCTTTAAAAAATTAAATGACACAATGTTTTCCAGTCCAATATTTAAATCAATTAATAATTAAAGAACGACTATGGAAGTAATGTTGGATACCGGGAAAATCAAAATTATAAATAAGTATTAGTTTCAAACAAAAATGTATTTGTGATAGTTTTAAGCTATACAATTAAATTTTTTAAAATTATATGTAAAATAAAAATAAACATTGGATTGAAAATTCTAAAGTTTTGGCAATACTTTATTTCTATAATTATTAATTTTTAAACATTTATTATTCACCCAGATTCTGTTAGATTCCTCTATCACTATTTAAATTTATAATTATTCAGTTAGATTCAACTAAAGATTATAAAAAAAATTCAACTAAATTCTACATTCAGCCAGATTCCCTTATTACTCTTTATATCTTTAATGTTTGGTGCATTTTCTGTTCTTAAAGTTTTTTTGTTTTTTTGTTTTTTGATATTGTCCTATAAGCATCAATGTTTTTTTTTTTTTTTTATAACAAATTACATGTTTGAGATCTCCCTTTGTTCCATGGATTTCATGCAACATTTATTCATTTTTGTTATGACTTATTTTCTTTATTATATCTTTTGTCTTTGCGAAGTCTGTTCACCTAATCTTCATTGTTTTTCTCAGGAATTTTTTTATCATTGTATGTTGAGCTGTCGAAATAAAATATGGTTCCTAATATAGATTCGAATATTGTCATTCAAGAGTTGACAATATTTGAATCTATATTAACAGAAACGATATTGTCACAATGTACCTCTGCTTATTTAATTAACAGAAACGAAAGTAGAATCTTCAAAAATAATAAACATATGTACCTCTATAGTGTTCTTATATTCTTCACGTGAAGCAGTTACGGCATTAACATAAATCAGGAAGGCATATATGAGAATTTGTGACTTTATATACCTTCTTTCTACTTCGTGAAAACAATGAACAGAAGTGAGCTTCAGATTATAACTTATTGCCTTCAGTCCATGTCTTTGTTAATAGTCTACATTAGATTTTGACCACAACTGAAAATGAAAGTGGAGGCCAGAAAAATAAATCAATCATCAATCACCATGAAAGGTTATAGAAAGACTTGTTGCAATTGATGTTCCTGTTTTCGCATTTGTAGTCTGTTCGCGTCCTACTTCTAGCTCCGAGCTCCTCATCTTTTGGTAAAGTAGGTGAGAAGTCAGTGAACTCAGCAAATTATACTATGAAGAATCGCTTCTCTTTTTAACGGTTCAAGAAACCACCAGTGGGTAGAAACTGCGCATAACAGATTCCACATTCAATTAACTGCTGATGATCATCTTCCACTTGGAGACCTTGAGGCCTTGGAAGCTCAGTACCTAGGTAGAATACATTCAAGGTTCTCGGGGAATGTTTTTTCCTTTGAACTGTGTGATGTCAATTAGTTGTGATTCATGCTTTCAACAATCCATAAAGTTCAATTCTTCTGCCAATCCTATGCTTTAAGATATCGAAATAGATTTAAAAATGGGAGAGAACAGACAAAAAAATAACAATTGTTATTATAACACAGAACTAAAAGAGAATAGAAAAAAAGGAAAAAAAAAGTAAAGGCTATTAAAAAATTATGATTTTTTGCCATTTCTCCTCCATACCATATGCAAGTTGTTCATAGCTCGAGGTTCAGGAGTAACAAACCGGCACCTGTCAAGTAAGTAATTCACTATTGGATAACGTTGAAGAAAAGAGGTTAACGTGACTTTTTTTTGGCTAGTATCGTACTCTAGTAAGGATTTAGGGTCGCTGGAGTTGACATAAGCAATGCTGTTGCAATCGTTCTCTGAGAACATTGAACCAAATTACAAAGAAAGAAAAGCAAATTGTTATTATAACATAGAACTAAAAGAGAATAGAAAAAAAAAAGAAGGGTAAAGGTATAAACCTGAATGAAATGACGGACAGGAGAAACACGAGATGGCTGCTTAGCATCAACAACATAGAGAGACTTGTCGATATCGTCCAAGAAAAACCAAAGTTCTTGAAGGTTGTCCAGATGTTATTAGCAACCAAAAACACAGATAATGTGTTAATTGATTAGTGATCACAAAGAGAGAGAATGTAACTAAGTCTTAAAGCAGCTACCTTTTGGAATTGGTGCATCACATCTTTCAATCTTGAGTTTATTGACTATTTTAGGGTAAATATGTATGGCACATCCTGCGTCAAGCAAAAGAGAAACACACTAAGGAGAGTGGAAACGTTGAAAGAGAAATACACAAGGAGACAAAGACAAACCGCAATAACAGATGGTAGGGATTTAGGATAGTCTCTATCCAGTTTGATTTCTAAGATATGTGCTCTTCCCTTCTTATCTCTGTAAAAATCTTCAGATTACAAAACACTAACATTAGAGGTCAATACACTAATCAAAACATCCAATCATAAATAGAGGGTTTGGAAGAAAATTCTGCAACTTACAGAATTTGAAGCTGAAAAACATTCAATCTCCACCTGACCTCCTTACTGGTTCCCATCCAACTTCCTCTATCTACAAACTGATAAAACAATAGTTCATCACCCAGAAATTGAAAATGCAAGCAATCAATTAACAGAGATGGATGTTGATTCATCTCCTGTAAATCAGTTTTCATAGTTTGATATTCGTGAGCATGTAATATACTTGCGATTCGTACCTTTTTTCAAGTCCGGTGCTCCCCACATTTGTAATTATAATTATTTGGCGTTTGTTATGTTGAGAACCATTGTCCATCAGATTTGGAGTCATAGACCTTTCAAAACAAAGAATTTTAAGCGTGATTATGAAGAGAAGATAGATTTCTCGATTAGGTTTGATGATAAACGCGGTAGGAGGACGTGAGACCGACATCTTTTATAAAACGTTTCGATTAAGATTTGAAGAGGGATTTTAAACGGATGTTCAATAAAGAAAAAATACGGACTTCAACAGAATAAAAGATAATAAAAAATGCTGACGTTGCTTTCTCTAAGGTAATGTTTTTTTTTTTACTTTTGAGTCTGCCACGTGTCATTGTTTCTGATTAGTTTTATTTGCCGAGTTGGACAGCTCTTGGAGCTTCAAACAGCTCCTTTTATTAGTATAGATTAGTCGGGTACAGATCCAGATCCGGGATAATAACTCCAGCTCTAAATTTAGATCATAAATACAATATACCTATGGTTCTTTGAATGTATAGAACGATCATGTGTTCTATTTTATTACCTAGTTTGGAGTCGAAACATTTCTCATGTGCTTCTTTTTCTCAAATATTTTTAA
>OVBI01003269.1:0-13550 GCA_900406495.1 Sisymbrium altissimum
ATATAGGAAAACCAACAAGAGTAGATGTAAAAAATCAAAAAGATTAATATACCCGTGCATAGCGCGGGTTCTCACCTAGTTATTATTAAAAATAAAATAATTAGTTGTAATAAGTATTTCTTACATTAATAAAAGTAATCATTCTTTAGAGATTTTACCATTTCAATTGAAAAATATAAGTATGAAAGTATGAACAAATTTTAATGAGAACATTCTATTTTTTAGAGGAATTAAATTGAAATTTTTTTTTTTCATTCCACTTAATTTTCTCTTACTTAATTCTATTTCACTAATTTTGTTAAAAATAACCATCTAAATCCATTATTTTACAAACTATTATAGATTATGAATGCTCTTTTATCAATTCTATAAAATAAAATTATAAAATAACACTATATATATATTACCACATACTATATAAAATTATAAAAATGAGGGCTCTAAAATTTACTTAATATTAAGGGGCCTAAGGCAATGCCTTATTTTTTATTCTTTGTGCACGGCTTTGTTTCTACCCATTTTTTTTACAACCGGACCCCCCGACAGTCCGACCCGATATAATCATAACCAAGATATCTGACTGAGTTAGGTTTCAATCAACCCCAAAAGTTTTTAAAATATATTTTAAAAAAAATTCACTAAAAATAAATTAAATTTAACTCAATAAAATTTTTATACTTATATTTATATTTATCTTTTAATAAAATTTCACTTGTAAACTACTTATATATGTTGTATACTATAGTAATTAATTCAAAATAACAAAATTGTAAGTTTTATCGTAATATTTACAGAATCATATAGAATTCTAATATTATTATGTATTTAATATTTTTATTAAATAATTCATATTACTTTTGATATCTATTTTATTATAATATAAGTTATTTCAAAATTTTCTATTTAATTTAATATTTTCCAATGTTCTTATATTTAGTGTAGATTTATATTCTAATTATATAGTGAAAGATACAAAATTGTTGAAGCATTTTAATCCAATTATCTCCGATCCTGGTCAACCGTAGGATCATATTCAGATTTTCTATATTTATAATATTTTTTGTTTTTTTTTTTCATATGTTCAAACAAATTTAACATGCTTAAAATCCGACAAAAATTTCTTAATCCACAGAACATTAAGTTTAAATCCAATTAATCATCAACTTAACAAGTCAAAGAAACCATTCAACATAACCACTTTTACGCAACAGAACCTAAGATCTGGCTATACCTAATGGTTACCTTAGCCTTATGCAAATATCGGTTTGCCTGTTACCTCATGTTGTGGATGACTTTATAATCCATTTGGCTACTCACTAGACTCCACACCTTATCATGTTCTACGCTGCCACATCCTTCCTATACGCTAACCAATAATTTTGCATCACCAACTTACCTTTTTACTTAGTATCTCAGTCAACCATCCGCACATGATTCAAGTAACAAAGAAAGGATGGCTCGGAACCTCGACCCTTCAGTCCCGCACCCATCCATCAGATGGATCATGTCAGTCTACAGTCACGGTCTCACTCATCTAGTAAAACGCATAACTATCAATCACAAAATAACTCAACCAGATTATCGAATGAATCCATGGTTCATTCGACCAGAACACCGTCATTCTCTAGCGCCTGATTCCATAGTATTATCCCGAAAATCCATTGATCGCCCATTCACGCTCAATTTTCTTTCGCTGCACACTCTAATCCACTCCCAGCTATTCATCCCATTCCACAAGTTTCTCCACGTAATCTCACTCAAAACCGCTTTCGAGACTATCTCAGTACTTTTTCTCAAAAGATATCCTCCGTTGCTCTGGCCAATCCAACAATTGCCCAATCCAGCCAACTCCCGATCACGCAGTCTCGACTAATACCAGCCTGTTAACCATTTTCATGGATTTCACTCGAGCAATCTTCTCATGATCGCCATTATTACATTCCTCAGTAATTTTTTCCTCAATGGAAATCACCGATGGCCTCAGCCAATCCGACAAGTACCTTATTACGGCCCATCTATGATTACACAGTTTCAGCTATCTTCTACTGATTAACCCTTCCAATGGGTTCACTCGAGCCATTACCTCTTGATCATCCTTAAAGCCTTTCTCGATAATTTTGCCCCATAGTAATCCTTGATTGCCCCAGAAAATCCGATGATCGCTCCATCGCAGCATCCGCGCTCGTACATACTCAGCTATCACCAGCCTGTTCTAGAGCAATATCATTTCCTCTCAGGTTTCTCACTAATTTAACAAACACAATGCTCTCATTCCCTCTTTAAACGGTTAGTACATCTTTACACCCAATCAATTCAATGGTTTCCCGATCATAGCCCACCGATAATCTTTTTGACTCTATCACAGCGAGCCAAAACCAGATCAACTCTCTTTCTCTCCATCCGTCTTCCTTTTCTCTCGAGCAAAACTCTGTCTTTTACTCTGACACCAACTTGAAGAATTTCAACCCAATTATCCCCGACCATGGTCGATCAGACTACGATCATACTCAAATTTTTCATACTTTAAAATAATTTTTGCATTTTTTATCCATTCATACTCGGTTGTTCATTATACTCCACACCTGATCATACTCCGTGTCGCCACATCGTTCATGCATGCTAACCAACAATCCTGTATAACCAACTCGCTCTTTTACCTAGTCACTCAGACAACCATCCCCACATGACTCAAGTAACAAAGCAAAGATAGCTTGAATCCTCCATCTTTCAGTCGCACATCATTCTACAGTCACAGTCTCACTTATCTAGTGAAACGCATAACCATCAGTCCTAGAATAACTCAACCAGATTATCAATTGAACCCACGGTTCACTCGACCAAAACACAGTCGCTCTCTAGTGCATGACTCCATAGAATTTCCCTGACAATCCATTGATCACTGGTTCACAATCAGTTTTTTTTTTTTTTTTAGTTTTGCTGCACACTCTGATCTAGTCTCGGCCATTCACTCTTTTCCACGGGTTCCTCTGAGTAATCTCACTTAATACCGCTCTCTGGACTATCTTAGTACTTTTTCCCAGCATATCTCCTCAGTTTCCCCGACTAATCTCACAATTGCTCCATCCGGCTAATTCCTGATCACGAAGTCTCGGTTAACACCAGCCGATTAACACTTTCCACGGATTTCAATTGATCAATCTTCTCTTAATCACCCTTATTACATTCCTCAGTCATTTTTCCCAAAATCACCAATGACCCAGCCGATTCAATGTATATATATATTTAAGATAACATATTAAAATATGAGTATAATTTTTTTTTTATCTCATTAATGTTTTATCTCTATTTTTACTTATTGTATCAAAATTTTAGTGATGCTTATCTTTTAGATTTGAATTCAAAACATATAAAGATTTTTAGACACAATAAATTTTGTATTTCTAAATGCTTTTAAATTTATTGTAATATTATTTTAAGTTTCATTATTGCGGATTGTAATTATTATTATTTATACATTTTGAACTTATGAACACATATCATTTTTACATAGATACTCAATATATGTTATTAAAATCTATTGTAGTGGGATAAATAATTTCATTTTTATTATTTAAGGTTTGTATATGTCATTTTTATTAATAAATTCATTTAAATTTTTTCAATTTTCTTAGAATAATATTATTTTTAAAGAAAAACCTAAAAAATATTATGGATTAGACTCATTTTTCGATAAATTAATAAATATTAATTTATCTATAAATTATTAACTCTATAAATTAATAAATTTTCAAAATCTCAATATTATTAATTTATACTCATATTTTAATATGTTATTTTAAATATATATATTTGATTATTGCGGTTAGGTGCAGAATTGGAATTCCGAACCAACTCTTAAGATAACATATTAAAAATAGAGATAACTTAATCAATTGATCAATCTTCTCTTAATCACCCTTATTACATTCCTCAGTCATTTTTCCCAATGAAAATCACCAAAGACCCAGCCGACCATGTATATATATATATATTTAAGATAATATATTAAAATATGAGTATGATTTTTTTTTATCTCATTAATGTTTTATCTCTATTTTTAATATGTTTTATCTCTATTTTTAACATATTCGAATTCTGCACCTAACCACAATAATCACTTATATCATCATGTGATTTAAAACCTGAATTGCGGTTAGGTGCAGAATCGGAATTCCGACACCAACTCTTAAGTGTATCTATGTACTATTACTGACGACATAAAATCAAATCGAAGAAAAGTCACTGTCTAGACGATATTGTCGGCAATAATCAACCGAATATTTCACTGTGGTCTTTACAAACAAAAAAAAGAAAAAGAAAAGAAAAAAAAGAAACGTCAGTGTCACTCATGTGCTAACACAAAAGCTACATGTATTTTAGTGATATAAATAATCAAATAAATTTAAGTTTTTTTTTATATAAAAGAAGATAAATGCCTATTATGGTTTTGTAATGGTATAAGAAAAAAACTCTTTAAAAATATTTGTAACTATCAAGTATAAATTTATTATTATTTTTTTTTTGGGGGTAGATATTTGTTTTCTTTTAAAAAATAAAAAACCGTTAGACTTTTGAAATTATTCAATTCTTTCTATTTTATTATCTTACAATTATTTATAATCATGCTTATGTTCGTATGCTCATTGGTTTAATTAAATATTTATCAGTGATTTTATATTTAGAAATCTAGGCTCCAATTTTAGTATATGCAATTAACTATCATTTATAAATTCTTATGTGATAAAAATATTTCAGTGTAATGCAGATAAAACTATCATGTATGTATCTTTATAAACCTGTTTACTATGGCTTAAGTAAAATCTTTAAATATGAATCATTATCAAATGGTATAATTATCCATTTGTAAAATCGTTAATATAATAATTTTCATAATTATAACAAAATAATAAATCAATGTTAGAAATTTTTTTACTGATAACCATAAATAATAATAATAATAATAAAGATTAAATAGTAATTCATCATCAATGATAAAATATATAATAAATTATGCATGTGATTGTTTGGAACGTTTTATCAGATTGTTTTTAAAAAATAACTTTCTGATTCATCCATCATATCCATTTTTTATTTTTCACCATCAACATATATCAAATAGTAAAATTTATTCTTAACTAATGAATTTTAAAGTAAACACAAGAATCATAAAAGTTTCTTTAAATCCTTATAAATCCATTTTCTAGGTTACTGCTTAAGTTCATAATTAAATTTCTTTAAAGGACAACCTTATGTTTTTGTCCCTTCTACGAAAAACCCTTAGGTTTTCACAACTATTTTTTCCAAGTCTAGCTTGAAATTTACCACTACTAATAATATAATGTCAATAGAAATATGCTTCACTATTGATAAAAAAAATTTCATTATAGTCAATTTCTTCGGCATTTGTGAACTTTTAGGTATTAACCAAAATTTATACCTTGGTTCCTTCACTCTTCGAATGCATGATTTCCTTCTGATGATACACTTGCTTACAACAGTTTTCAGTTTATCTGGTTTCATCACCAATTTTTAAGTCTTATTATTGTGTCAAGATTCTTTTTTTTTTCTGCATAACTTTCTGCCACTACCTCGAGTCTTTATTGCTTTAACAGAGAATTGGTAGAATAGTATCAAAAAATTGAAAAGTTACTTAAAATAGTGCATATTTTTTATAATTATTAAAATAATTTTTTGTACTTATTTTACCATTATTTCATGTATTGATAAAAAGTGTAATATCAAAAATACCATTATTGAATTATGCCACATATGTAAACAAAATCAAAGGAAAAAAAAATTAAATCTACCAATTCCTAAATAAGTCTAATAGAATTATTATGAGGGTTTAGTGGGAGTTGGATTTTTAATAACTTTTAAAAATTTCAAATTCTATTGTTATTGGTTTATGAATTTAAACATTCTTACTAAAATCGAGTATTATTGGTATGATGATTTCTTAATTCCACACAAAGTCTATTGTTATACAAAAAGTTTGGATTTTAAAGATTTTATGATTCTATTAGAATCTAGTGTTACTGGGAGTTGGATTTTAAACAATTTAAGGCACTAAACAAGACTTTGAGAATATTGTATATATCCCTAAGATTTTTAGAATCATTATTATAAATTATTTTTGTAGATTTTCTAAATATACACAACTCTCTACAACTCTTTTCAAATTTAACAAATCTCTTAACTCTTGAAATTAATAGACTCTTTAAAATCCAACTCCCACTAAGACCCCCTTAGAGTTTGTACACTTACTTTTAGTCGGTAAACTTATTTTTCAGTTGGTAGATTTATTAATAGACCTATAGATTTTTTTTTGGGAACGATAGACTTACTTTTATGTTGTGGTAGATTTATTTGGATTTGATGATATGTTTGTTTTAGAGTGTAGGCTTATTGGTCGAATGAGAGACTTATTGATCTGAATGATAAGTTTATTTTTCTTTGATGATAGATTTTAATTTGGGATGAGAGATTTATTGTTAGTGGTGGTAGACTTATTTTAATATGTAGAAATGATACATTTATCTAAGGCATGTGATAGACTTTTTTTTTAACAGTAGACTTTTACACGTATGTATGTTGTGGTATATATGTATTTACTGATGGTAGATTTATATTCGAAGTGATACACTTATTTCTTTTAACGATAGATTTATTTATTCTTTTCAGTTCTACTCAAAATCGATAAACTTATTCAAAATTGATAGACTTATTCAAAATTGATAGACTTATTTAAAATTGATAGACTTATTTAAAATCGATAGACTTATTAAAAACCGATAAAGTTATCAAAAATCAACAGATTATATTGCAAATCTTTTATAGTAATAGTAGATTTTTAACCTTGGAGAAGAGAAAAGACGATTTTGTCATTGCATTATTTCATAATCTCCATAGATGAAAACTAGGTTTGACCGCCTTCTCTTCTTTCTTCTTCGTTATAAACTAGGTTTATATACTACTTTATGGTAGACTTATTTTGAGTATCCCATGTTATGACAGATTTATTTTTGACGTTATGGTAGACTTATTTTATATTTAATATTCGGTTTTGGTTAACAGGAAATGGTTAAAAATTTAATGCATTGGACTGTGTAAGAGATAGATGGTTGCTTGTAATCCAAATCATTTTATGTTTGCTCATCTTGGTCTTTTGTTACTAATCCCATTTGATCTTTTGCATCAAAGACCATTTGATTTTTTTTATTGATAAGACCATTTGATCTTGTATTAAACATTTTTAGCTAAAATAACAACATTAATCCAACAACATTAATCTATTTTTTGCCTTTCTCAATCTGTTTTTATGATCATATATTACATTCACTTGTTAACATTAAAGTTATACAGAAGATGTATTACAATTAAACATCAATAAGTCTATCGCCACTTCAGAATAAATGTACCATCATATAACAAATAAATCTACCATCATTTTCAAATTTATCATTAAATTTATCACCATATCATAATACATCTATCATCAGATTCAAATAAGTCTACCATACAACAAATTTTGATTTTTTTCATTAATGGCATAATTATAGTTTGTTTCATCTTTTTCGTTCTAGGGATCTTAGTACTTTTTCCCAGCATATCTTCTCAGTTTCCCCTACTAATCTCACAATTGCCCCATCCGGCTAATTCCTGATCACAGAGTCTCGGTTAACACCAGCCGATTAACCCTTTCTACGGATTTTAATTGATCAATCTTCTCTTAATCGCCCTTATTACATTCCTCAGTCATTTTTCCCAATGAAAATCACCAATGACCCAGCCGATCCAATAATTACTATTTTGCGGCCGATCTACGATTACACAGTTTTAACCATCATCGACCAATTAACCCTTCCAACGGGTTTCACTCACCCTTAAAACCCCTCTTGGTGATGTTTCCCTATGGTAATGGAAACCAGAGAGGAGGGCGGATTCTTTACAGTGGAAAAGATGCTTTGCCAGAGTGAAATAACTTTAAACTAAACCTCTGAGGCATTAAATAATTCGTACAAATCGATTCACTAAAATAGGAATCCACAAAACAATGTAGAATTTCTCACACAAATAGACCATATAATTTGGTATAAACTTACTAAAAGCTTTAATCTCAGAAGGGATTTGCCAATGCCGATCAGCAACATCTCCATTATCAGTTGCATCCTCAGCTCTCTGTGTCATGATCATCATCTGGAAATGCCTCTCTGACTTCAGGTAGAAACTCATCAATAGTAGAGGAGAAAATGAAAACATATTGGCGGGGGTTTCCAGTCAACCGTCCTATGAACTCCAGTAAAGGCTTTTGCTGCAAATCATCAAAACTTTGTCTTTCGACTCTTCAAGATTCTTATTCTGCAAAAAAAAAAAAAAAACAAAGAGACGAGTAAACTCACTTGTTTTTTGCGAGAGAGACAGAGGGTAACTCACGTTGGTTAGGTTCGGAGATCGAACCACTACATCCTAAATGAGGAAAAATTGGTTTACAAAATCAGGAAAAACTCACAAGAATTTGAAAGACTTAGTTCTGCCAGTAGCGGGAATAAAATTCGCGAGAAATTCTTTTGCAAGCGCTGCAAAATAAATTCATTCACAGGTCTTGTTCGATTGGGTTTCGGTCTACATGAATGAAGATACTCAGAATTTGAGGCAAATGTTATGGAAGCCAAACACATTGGAAGAAGCCTTTCCATCTTTTTCGTAAGAAGCAGAGAGAATATGTGAAGTAGATGAAGCTAAAAAGGATTTAAAAGCGCCGGTTGCAACGTCCGAAACTCTTCTGCATCTGGTAGATATTAAACGTTTGACGTTACTATTGCCCTTTAAGGTAAATGCTTACGACCTCTTAATTTGTTTTTCCAATGCCACATGTCAATTGCAAGGATACATGAGAGAGGTATTGTGCTTTCATATAATAGATTAAATCTTATGGATCCCAAATACTTTTCAAATTCATATATCTATTATATGAAAAAGAAGCATTTGAGACAATTTTTGCTGATGTAGCAGTGCTAAGTTTTTTCTCAGCTTTTTTTTTTCTAAAAATCATATTACCAAACATCAAAAAATCAGTTGTGAAGATTTCAAATTCAATCTACTAAATCTATATTATATCTATTAATGTGGTTAAAAAATCATATATCTATCATTAAATTAATCATAAAATCAGTTATTAATAAAATACTAAATAATTTTGTTTTTTAAAATGAAGGAAGTAAAATAAATATCAACTAATATAATTTTTTATATATAAAACGATTTTTTCTATGTTTATATTTTTGGTTAAAAATTAATAGGTCACATTTTTGGTGAGATTTTCTTGGAATCATAATAATTTAAGAAACAATTTTGAAATCATGATTTCTATTTATAATGCTTTGTCATTTTGACTAAATTGAAAACTTGAAAGAGAGTTTGTGATACTAATATTAAAAAACATAAAAATTGAAATTAAAACTGAAAAAATAAAATGATTATTCTATTAACTATATGTTATAAGTACATTATATGATTTGGGAGGTACAAAGTATTTAGTGGTAACAATAACTTAGGTGACACTAGAACCTATAACAGTGCCGAAGTTGTCCTAACTGTTGGATTGAAAAATCAACCAAATGAAATATAAGAAATGATTGTAGATCATAACAGTTTCCACATTCCAAAATTTATAAAAATTAAAGTATGCATTGTTACTAAGAATAAGAATTGACCAAATTTTCCACTAGGTTTAGAGATGATTTCTTTTGTTTAATTTTTCATGATACCCCAAATACCCAAAACTTATTATGTTTAAGAGATATGTTTGCATTAAAAAAAAAAAAGACAACAACATCCAGTGGATTTTTTACATACCAAAATCTATTTCTTTTAGGACAGCTAACAATATATCCACTCAAAAATCCCTTGAAAGCTATACATATAATAATTATAACCCATTTCAATTGCTTCCATTTTGCAGCTTATGAAATAGGCTTCCATTTAATGAAAAAAAATAAAAGCAGCATTGCCATACAAAGCTAAAAAAGCTGATAATAAATTGTACTTTCTACTTTTGAAACTCATGTTATGACTCCTCCAAGAGATTCTATAGCTGCAAGGATGTTGTTGCGAAAAATATAGTGGCAACAAATACATTGTCTCTAACAAAAGACAAAGAGTCTTGATCATCGGTAGCAGTAATGGAACAGTTAGCCCACTTCCATTGATTTTTAAAGGAAGAAAAAAAAAACTTCAATTGATTTATATTGATTATCGATCTAACCTTTTTCTTGAGTTTTATTCTAGCTACACGAAATCTTTTTCTCTGTATAGCCTGCAAGATTTGATAATAAGAAGATACAAAATTCCAATAAAACAGGAAATAAAAAACCAAAACCACATGTGATTAAATTAGAATCGTGAAATCAAGAAGGAATATAAAACCTTACTTGTTTTCATTGTTTGTCTCTCAACTCCCTTCCAAAAAAATGTGAAACATGAAGACATAGATTTATTTTTATTGACAATTTTATCAAATCTGTAGAAAGAATGGCAAGACTTATATTCAGTGATAGTTTTACCCATGGACTATCTACCATTGCTTCTACAGCCATCTCTATCATTATTTCAAAATAAATTTACTATCACATTCAAATAAATCTACCACAACGTAAAAATAAATCTATCAAAATAAATTTACCACAACGTAAAAATAAATCTATCTACGACACAATGAAACCACCATTAAGTCTATCACCATATCATAATAAATCTACCTTCACATTCAAATAAATCTACCATGCATCACGTTTTGGTTTTTCATTAATGACATAATTGTAATTTTTTCATCTTCTTCGTTCTAGGGTTTTCAATCTGCAATTTTTTTTCCAGCCGCCGCCGTTTATTATTATCACATAATAGGTCTACCATCACTATCAATTAAATCTACTACCACATAAATAACGGAATAATCAATATGTTTGTCGGATTCGTCAATATGGTCGCCGGAATCTTCAATGTGCTCGCCGGAACCTACAAATCCCTTGGAAACCCGATAAGTTTTACAAGGTTTCAATTTTTTTTCAACAAACTCAAATGAAAAACAACTCAAAAATATCTAGTTACCGCCATCGTCGCCATTAACTAACCAAGCAAGCTTTTCAATATAAAACTCTCGTCAAGAAGTCCTAATAAATCTACCATTACAACAATAATAGTAAAATAAGTCTACCATCACACACACAATAAGTCTAGCATCAAATACTTAAATCCATTAACATCCAAATAAATATACTATCAAACACCAAACAAATCTACCATCATTATTAATTTTAGCTAACTCAAAACCCTAGCCGCCGGAATCAAAATCTCTTTCGACCGCCGCCGTAAACTGCTAAACGACTTGCCAATTCAAATCCCTAGCCGCCAGAACCTACAAAACCAGTTGCGATTTTAAGTTGAGAGGCAAAAAAGGAGAAGACGAGAAGAGAATAAGAGAAGAGAAGAGGAGAAGGATGAGAGAAGACGAAGAGAGAAGACGAGGAGAGAAGAGGAGAAGGAGGACTCACTGCCACCGTCGTGGATCTCTCCCAAAATCGCCGCCGGAGACGAAGAGAGAAGATGAAAGGTCGAAAATGATTTTTCCTTTCCAAACTTTTTATTTTTCTTTAAATATTATTTTATTTTATGTAATTTTTAATTTTTTTAAATGGTTTTTCTTTTCAATGGCAAACTTGTAATAAGAAAGAAATCTAAATTTTTATGGATCTTTTAAACCCTTACTCAATTCTAAAGGTTATTATACCGATTCTAAAATTTCTAAAATTATTTTAGCAATTATCTCTTTCTTTAATTAGCTTATTTTTTTTTAATTAGCTTCTAAAACTAACTAAGATTTTTTAGTGCTTTGAACATTAAAAAAATATGCATAAACTACAAGGTCTGATCTCACAGATTTAGAAAGTGCTTATATCTTTCTACCCACTACATATTTCTTATCAACATATAATTATCGCGATTTCTTGTTTATGCTGTTCATTATGGATATGGATGGTGGGGCAGGAGAGTAGCAGTTCTCCTGTGCATGCAGTTCTTCTATACAAAAAACACCTTTCACCTATTTTCTTATTTTTTTTTCATGACCAGCAGAAGCATTGTGTGTAGAGCAGATATTTTTATCTTTTAGTGAAAGAAACAAGAGATCTATCTCATTTTTCTTCCTCACTTATTTTATGGTTGTTGTCCTGCATGATCTGTCTGATCTGCATGATCTGCACTTATCCTACCTGATCTGCATGATCTCTTTGATCTGTACTGTATAAACTGTTTTTACCATTCAAAGCCTTATATGTCCTTCAAGATTTTTCATCCTCCTCAGATTCTTATCAGATTGATTTCGACCCTTCTAAATAGCTCCACCTTTATTGGTACTCTCGTGACTTGACTCATTCCGTCATTCGTGTATAGTCCTTCTAATTGGGCTTGACTAAAAGTTATCCTCTTCTTTTTCTACCTTAACAGCTTATTTTCAATGAAATCTTTTCACACATATATATATGACCGTACGTAGCTATTCAGTATGAAAAACATTTGTTAAGAAAAGTTAAAAAAACAATGTATGGTAATTTTATTTCTCGAGTATTGGAGATGCCTTTATTTTATTTTATTTTATTTTTCCTTATTTTTTCTTTCTGAGGCTGGATTTACAATCTTGAACACAATTTCAGTATTTTCTTCTTTTTCTTTCTTTTCTTTTTAATTTTTTTTTTATAATTTAGAAATTCTAAACTCATTTAATTTCTAATATTTTTTTATTTATTTATAGGAAAAATGGCTAAAATACCATCAAACTTAGCAGAAATAACTAGAATACAATGAAACTTTCAAAAATAACTAGAATATTTGTACACCTTAGGAAATGACTATAAATACCCTTAGTTAGTTTTTTTTGATTTAAGATTTATTTTAATTAAAAACTATAAAAAAATTAACAAAAAAAAAAAAAATCCATGTCACACAAACTGTAATCCACGTCACAAGCTATAGCGGTTGAGTTTCCCCCTATTAAAAAAAAGGACATGCAAAACATAAAAAAACCGTAGTTCTCAACCATCTTTCGACGAAATCATCTTCCCCGACATTATCTTCGACGAAATCCTCTTCTGCCGACATCGTCTTCTCTTCAGTCCATCTTCGCCAAATTGGTCTTCGTCTTGATCTTCGTCTTCGCAAATTTGTCTTTTTCTTCATCTTCGTCTTCGTCTTCGCAAATTCCTCTTCTTCTTCTTCTTCGTCTTCGTCTTCGTCTTCGTCTTCTCCGGTAAGAATTTATTATGACTTGAGTTATATTAATCGAGACTGAGTTAGGGTTTTATGGCGGCGGAGTTATATATTAATCGAGACTGAGTTAGGGTTTTATGGCGGCTGAGTTATATATGTTTTGAGGCGGAGTTAAGTTTTTATTGGGGGGCTGAGTTAAATTTCTATTGCGGCTGAGTTATTTTCTATTTCGGTTGAGTTATATTTCTATTGCAGCTGAGTTATATTTCTATTGCGGCTGAGTTATTTAT
>OVBI01003270.1:0-13533 GCA_900406495.1 Sisymbrium altissimum
AAACTTAAGATTCCTAGTTTTCAAGGCAAAAATGATCCTGATGCCTACCTTTAATGGGAACGAAAGGCTGAACTCGTTTTTGACTGCCAAAAATCTTTCTGAAATTAAAAAGGTTATCTTAGCTGCTTCTGAATTTTGTGGTTATGCCATTAACTGGTATGATCAAGTAGTTACTCTTAGGAGAAGGATGGGTGAAAGACTAATAACTACTTGGCAAGAACTAACCGAACTAATGAGACGCAGATTAATTCCAAGTCATTACCACAGGGATCTTCATCATAAGCTAAAACGTCTGTCTCAAGGAACTCGGAATGTGGAAGATTATTTTCAGGAAATGGAAACTTTGATTCTTAAGGCGGATGTGGAAGAATCTCTTGATCCTACTTTGGCACGATTCCTGGCTGGAGTAAACCGTGAGATACAAGACCGCATGGAACTCCAGGAGTATGATAGCATTGAAGAAATTCTCCAAAAAGCAATTCTGGTGGAACAACAAATCAAGAGGAGGGATAACTCTCGTACCTCCTTCACTCCTGCCAACAGACCGCAGTTCCAAGACAAAGGTAAAGCTCCTGTCCAAACGAATACATCTTTTAAAACTAACACTCCTGCTCCGTTTGCCAAAGAAAAAGCCGTGGAATCCACTAGTAGAGCCAGAGACATCAGGTGTTTCAAATGCCAAGGCTTGGGACATTACGCCAATAAATGTCTGAACCAAAGGGTAATGATTCTAATGGAAAATGGTGAGTACGAGTCTGAAGAGGAAACAGAGGACCTAAGACCAGTCTATTATGAAGAAGAGGAGTCTGTGGACCTTCCCGTGCAAGGCAAGCTACTAGTGACCCGGAGAACCCTTACTGCTCAGCCAAAACCCACTGAAAAAGAACAAAGTTACTCCGGCTCTCTAGGGATATTCTGATTTTCCTTAATCAGAGTTACTCCTCATGGTCCAAAATGAGTGTCTCCAAGTTCCCTTGTCAAACAGCTCACCGATTATTCCATTCCTTCACCATACGGCTTGATCTGCCTTCCGTACGTACTGTCGGATCCATCGAATTTTTATCCATAGCAAATGAATTTTTCTTGAGCCAATTCTTGCTTTCCTGACTTCAGTAAATCCTTGGCTTTCTCTGTGGAAAAGGCCGGAAATTTTAAAATTATCCCCGATTGCTTCCTCGACCAAATACCGTACCGGATGCTTGATTTGTCGTACCAGCATTTCTAGCTCTCTATCGGGGTATTACAGTGGGAGTGTATACATACTCATCGCTCATCCATGCTACCACTTATAGTTTAGAGAATCCAAAAAATCGAAAACTTTGGCATCTAAAGAAGTCAACTAGTTCCGAATTTAGAAGCAGTTTTGAGTTTTTACGATAGTTCCAAACTTTAAAGGATTCAAGGAGTCTAAAGAAGTTCTAGGTTTTCGGAAAAATTCTAAGCTTCAAGTTAAAGTTCTGAACTCCAAGCAATAAAGGACTTCCGATCTCTTGTTATCCAAAACGGTCACCTATGACAAACTCTTGGATCAGTTCTCGATAACTAAACTTGTCAGACTTGCGTTTCTCAGAACACGTCTACAAGGTTTCCAACAACTATAAACTTCATATACCTATTCAACGCAATAGGAAACCGGTTTCACTAAACAAACTTGCGACCATTGCTGGCTCCAATGGACGAAAATCATATCCAACCAACCTTCTATATGGAGGTGAGGTTCAGTAATGTCCGTGCATGGACATATAACAGCGCGCTATAGAAATCAGGTTAGGTATATCCTAGCCTAACATCCGAGAGGTATATCCTGGACGATGTTCTCAGGTTTGACTTTGAGAGGGGATGCCAGCAAGTAAATACCCGCACTGCCTTAATCCTCATAGCAAACTCGCTAACCCAGTAGGCACCCAACTTGGTACACTTGTCTTCAACACCTTAGAAACACAATCTAGCATACCACTAGACGAGATTATAAACTGTTTCAAATAGTCAAAAAATGGGGAGATAAGTCGAAATAGCGCAACCCCTAAAACCAGACGAACGCATATCTTAGTTTCCGAAACACTAACCTATCGTAAGCCCCGCCAAAATGCTTATAAGCAGCACTGGCACAACATCATCAACATCTTATGCTAAACGCAAACATACTCTCGTCTAATAAAGGCATGACAAGTCTCGGCTGACAAAGTATCAACACTAAACGCATCATAACTGCTACAATGCTTCTAAGCATCTCATAGCGCTATGGTAACATGAGTGAGTAAAAACTTTGAACTACTCTACTCTCCTACAGCACAAGATTCGAAATCTTAGAATCGAACAAAACCCAGTAAAACGCCCCCTTAGCACACTGGTCTATACAATTCCGGGAACATAAGTGTCAGCCTAGTAACTTGTATCAGGCAGTAAAACACGTCCCATCAGTAGAGCGATATAAGCTCATTCTTGCCTAAACTCCTTTACAAGGGAAAATGGCTCACTGGCATCTTCTCTAAAAACTGGTTTCAATAAATCCTCTTTCAAGGAGAAAGCTTCAAAACCCCTCTGATAAAAAGAAAAATCTCTCCGAAACGAAATGATCCATCCTTTCATAAAGCTTCATCATTGTATACAGAACTTGATACAAGAACGACTTCTCATCACATGGCCTCCTCCCCACAAAGGCGGGGCTGCCCATTCCTACTTCTTCTTCAGCTTTCAGAAGCTCCTTACAAATCGTCACCGGTTCAGAAAACTTTCCGACAGCCTTAACCAGCTCAAAAACTTTCTCACAACTATGAGCTTAACTCTCTTCCGAGGAAGACAGCTCGTCCAAAGTTTAACCTTCTTTCGAGAAGAAAATCTCACCATATGCCGGCTCGGGATGACCTTTTTATCACCTAGGATCTGCAAAAAACTAAAAAATGAGCATCAGGTCGGGGAAGCTCGCCATCACTTCGAGTCCATCCCAAAAACTGGGCTGCCTAGGCATCAGATTGAGACATTCTAACCCTAGTAGGATTATCGGCTTGGGACAGCTTCTTTTCATCGCTAAAACTCTTCCGGGAACCCAACCTTCTCAGGAAGAGCAGTTTTCCGAAAAGAACAAGTTCTCACCAAGATGAAACAGAGAACAGTCCTCTCTAACACTTGCAAACGTCCTCACACATATAAGCACAGCGACCAGCTTGGCATGCCCAAGATGCACGCTAGCATCCAGCTCGGTATATGTTAAACTGAAAAACTGCCCACCCAAGATAAGATACACGGCCAGCTTGGCTCGATCTCTAGATGATCAATCAATCCCTCTTACCGATAGATCGATATGCTCGGCACCAAGACATGATATGTACGCGATCAACTCAGCAATCAGAGCACGATCATTCATGTCCAGCTCGGCCTCAAAGGTTTGCCAGATAACATGGTCGTTTCGGCCTCAGGCTGGACGCAATTAAATTTTTGGAAAAGACTTCTACGAAAACTCTCGAAAAACTTTAACATTTTTTCGGGAAAACTCATGAATGCTAGCTAGCTCAACACTGCCTTGTCTCTTCAACTAGCTCGGCATTGCCATGCCAATCGACGTCCAGCTCGGCATTCCTCACTCCTCTTTGACTCGTTCCACCACAGAACACAGATGCCCAGCTTGGAATAGGTACCATCCAGCTGGGTATCCACCATCTTCCTTTCTCCCTGACAAAACTCAGCAATCAGCACACAAAGGTCTTACCATGAAAGCCAGCTCAGCCTCCATGGTGCTCGAATTGGTTTTGCGCGAAAACTTCTGAAAAACATATCCTTAACAGTTTTGAGAAAAACCTTTTACGAAAGCTTTCTAGAAAAACTAAATTTTTCCCGAAAACATAAGGAATCAAAGAAGAGGGCATACAAGCCAAAACTTGGCCGAGCTGGATGAACAACGTGCTGTTCACCGTCCAGCTCGGTACCATTTGCCTCCCAAGATCAGCAATCAGCACATGAATGTCCCTCTCTTACAGCCAGCTCGGTAGTCATGGTGACCAAGATGGTTTCGCGGGAAAAACTTCCGAGAAACTTGTCCTTAACAGTTTTTCGGAAAACCTCTTACAAAATCTTTCGAAAAACTTAGCATGAACAGTGTTTTAGAAAAAATTTACAAAAGAAAATAATATTCAGAAAATTTATCTTGAACAGTCTTTCGAAAAAACTTTTACGAAAAATTTTCCGGAAACACTTGGAGTTTTCAAAGGAGAAAGCTTACAAGCCAAAAGTGACCGAGCTGGACAGGTGCTCCCCAAGACCAGCATTCAGCACATGAATGCTCCTTCCTTACAACCAGCTCGGTACACATGGTGGACAGGTTGGTTTCATTCAAAAAACCGGTCCTTGTATATATATATATATATATATATTAAAACAAATAACATTTTTCTTTTATTCCGAAAAGAGTTCCGGAAATACTTAAGTTTTTCTCAAAAACGTAATGAATCAAAGAAGGCAGCATGCAAGCCAAAACTAGCCGAGCTGGACGGTAGGCAGCATGTTGACCGTCCAGCTCGGTACAAAATACTGGCCAAAGTCAGTATTCAGCACATGAATGCCCATCCCTTGCAGCCAGCTCCGTATTCATGAGATCCGAGTTGGTTTCGCATGAAAAACTTCCGAAAAAATTATCCTTCACAGTTTTTCGGAAAACTTTTTACGAAAACTTTCGAAAAACTTAGCATTAACAGTCTTTCGGAAAGAAATTTACAAAAAAACTTTGGACATGAACAGGGTTTCGGAAAAAATATTCCGCAAAAAACTTAACTTGAACACTTTCCGGAAAGAACCATTGACAAACAGCCAGCTCGATATCACCCTTGGCGACAGCCAGCTTGGTATTTCCCGTGGCAACAACCAGCTCGGTATTCTTTTCCTTCGAGCCGGTTCCATACGAAAAATTCCGAGAAAACTTATCATGAACAGTTTTTCGGAAAAACTCTTATAAAAATTTTCGAAAAGACTTAGCTAAAACAGCTTTTGGAAAAACTTCTACGAAAACTTAACTTAAACAGTTTTTCGGAAAACTTGACTTAAAACAGTTTTTCGGAAAAACTTCTATGAAAAACTTAACTTAAACAGTTTTTCGGAAAGACGGTTCTAAAATCCTTATACGCGTTGCACTCTTTTCCTTTACTCTGTTTTTTCCCAGAGGGTTTTTCTTAGTAAAAGGTTTTTAATGAGGCAACATCCCAAGCGTATCCTCAAATCGATCCTCGCTTCACATACAAGACACTTAAGCTCCGACAAGACACTTAAGGTCTTCTGAATCCACCGTGCAACCCTTCAATCCACGTCTAAAATCTTCCTTGTTGATCCTTGAACTTTTCCTTGATTTCTATCCAACCATACTGACTGAGTGATCCTCATTTCTGGATGTATCAAAGTGGTATCAGAGCCACTCATTTCGGTATCTCTTATCTTTTCATCCTCTCATCTTCTCATCAAAAGTTTCTTCTTGTTTTCTTACTGGATCCGGGCTATTCTTTACCCCTCAGAGATCGCCTAGTTGTGTTTAAAATTTTCGTATAAAAAAAAAAAGAAAGAAAAGAAACATTCAAATAAAAAAAGTGTCAAAAGGTTTGAATCACATCTGAAGAGAAAATCAGGGGGGTTGTGGAAGAGTAAGTGATACGACCCTAGATTCGTGGGGATGACCGGATGGTGGAGGTTGAGAAGTTGGCCGTACGGCTCTGCCTTCTAAACGGTGGGTGAATTGATAGGGACGCGGTACAGGACTATCAGAACGCAGAAGGGAACTATCGGGACGCGATACAGTAGGCTCAGGATGCGGTGGTGATAGTATGGGGACGCGGGGTGTGGTTATCAGGACGCTGGGCCGATGGAGTCGGGACGTGGCACGGTTGGTGGGTACGCGGTACAGAGGGCTTGAGACGCGGGAAAAAGATATCGGGATGCGGTCGGGTATTGGCTGTTGGCACGATGACTCGAGATGTGGTACGATGATCTCCGGGACACGGTATGGCGGATTTCGGACGTGGTACGGGACGCGTCTCTGTAAAATCTGATAGATTGGATGTGGACGATTCTCGATGGCTGGCCGTCCGGCACTGTCCGATGAGCTAAAAATGATGGAAAAACGAACTGGTGGATCGATAGTCACCAGAAAGTCGATGGAAGAGGGTTTGATATGATAACACCTAAGGCAAAAACCCGGTTTTTGGCTAAGGCAAAGATAGGCTCGTTAAGAGAATACGCTGATTTATTGATAAAAAGTTGTAATTATACACAACTACTTGAGAGGCCTTATAAATAGAGCCGAGGCAGCTTTTCCCTTCGAGGGGACTTGAAACAGATTACAAAGGTACTAAAAATTAATGGCATAACAAGTTGCCGGAAATAATTAAAGTAATAAAAAACAAAAGTAACACAAAAGGAAATTCATTAGTCCGCCTATAATCATATTGAAATGCTTACCTTATTTGGTTGCTCGGCAATGATGGCATGAAATTGGACTAAGCCTTGTCTTCATGCGTCTTCAGTCTTTCACGGGCTGAATGCTGAAGATGGACAAGCTTGCTGGGCCGTTCTTGATGGTCTGGTCCACTTGACTTGCTCTGGCTCGGAGTGAAATGGCTATGGGCTGTGGTCCATGCTCCATGTTGATGTCTAAGCCCGAAAACTGGTCTATGAGTCCATGAACCTCCATTTGGCCTAGAAACCCTTCGGTAGCCTGATTGAAGTCTTCGGTCATGGTTCTTTGGCCCGAGCTGGTCCGCGGCCGGTGATGCATTGTTGGTATGGTCGGGGGCCTTAAGACTGTCTCGGTTGGGTCCGGTTGGGGGATCTCATCATCATCTCCTCCTTGTGAAGGTTCTGACCTCAGAACAGCATCTCCTGCATCATATGGGAGTAAGTCAGACACATTGAAAGTTGATGATACATCATACTCACCTTGGAGGTCTAGCTGGTAGGCATTTTCGTTGATCCTCTTGATGACTTTGAAAGGTCCTGCGCCTCGGGGAGGTAGTTTGGACTTCCTTTCTTTTTCAAACCGGTCCTTGTATAGATGTAACCACACCAAATCTCCTGGTTCGAAATAGACCTCCTTGCGGCCCTTGTTTATTCTGGCATTAGTCTTCTCTTTCCTTAGCTCGATCTGCTCGTGTACTTTGGTATATGTATTCTTTACAAACTCAGCTTTGGACACATCATCCTGATTTAACTGTTCTTCTGGGGATAAGTGCACTAAGTCCAAAGGTACTTGCGGCTTAAAACTATACACAATCTCGAGTGGCGAGAGCTTAATAGTAGAGTGGGTGGCCCGGTTATTAGCAAATTCAACATAAGGAATGCAACCAAAGCCAGTTCTTAAAGCTTGTTACAGACTGTGGCCCTTAGTAGGCTGGTTAAGGTCCTGTTGACAACCTGGGTCTGTCCATCGGTCTGGGGGTGGCAGGACGTGGAAAACAACAGATTTGTTCCCAATTTCCTCCATAGTGTACGCCAGAAATGCCCTAGAAACTTTGGATCCTTATCTGACACGATGGTCCATGGCAACCCATGTATTGGCACAATTTCCTTGAAGAATAGGTCAGCAATCTGGGTTGCATCGTTGGTCTTGCTGCATGGCATGAAATGAGCCATCTTGGAAAATCCGTCAACCACCACGAGTACAGAATCCTTGTGCTTGACCACGGGTAAGCCTAAAACAAAATCCATAGATACATCTACCCAAGGCATGTTAGGAATATGCAAAGGTAAATAGAGACCGTGGGGATGTGACCTAGACTTTGAATTTAAATAGGTCGTGCACTTAGAGCAGAAACGCTCCACGTATCTCTTAAGGTGAGGCCAGAAGAAGTGCTCGGTGAGGATGCTCTTGGTTTTGGCAACTCCAAAGTGTCCCATCAGACCTACTCTGTGGGCTTCTCCTACATACAGCTCTTGGTCATAAGTCGGGTAGTGAGGGCTGCTCCGGTCAGCTTCTCACTGAAGTATGCTACTGGTTTACCTCCTTGTGTCAGCACATTTCCGATTCATGTTCCTGAGGCATCACATTCAACCTCAAATATTTTCTTAAAATCAGGAAGGACCAATACTGGTGCATTAATGAGATAGTTCTTAAGCTTCTTCTTGGCTCGGCCCCCATTTGAATGCAACATTCTTCTTGATCACCCAGGTGAGTGGGGCTGCTATGGTGCTGAAATCTCGGACGAACTGGTGGTAGAAGCTACCTAGGCCATGGAAGCTCCCGACATGGCCGATGGTTGTCGGTGTGGGCCACACCTGGATGGCTTTAATCTTCTCCTCATCCACCTTTAGACCCTGAGAACTTATAACTAATGCTAAAAACACAAGCTGATCAGTGAAAGAAATGCATTTCTTGAGATTGGCATATAAATTTTCCAGCCTAAGTGTTTCTATAACCTTTTCAAGGTGACCGAGATATTCGTCTAGGCTAGTGCTGTATATCAAGATATCATCAAAATATACCACTACAAACTTACAGATGTAAGCCCTGATGATATCGTTCATGAGTCTCACGAAGGTGCTGGGGGCGTTGGTGAGGCCAAATCGCATGACAAGCCACTCATATAGTCCATGTTTGGTTTTGAAGGCTGTCTTCCATTCATCTCCCTCCTTCATTCTGACCTGGTGATAGCCACTCTTGAGATCCACCTTTAATAACACGGTTGCACCATTTAGCTCATCCAGTATATCATCAAGTCGTGGAATGCGGTGCCTATACTTGACCGTGATGTTGTTGATGGCCCTGCAGTCAACACACATCCTCCAAAAACCGTCTTTCTTTGAAACCAGCAAGACAGGTACATCACACGGGCTAAGACTCTCTCGGATGTAGCCCTTACTCATGAGGTCCTGAACTTGTTTCTCGAGTTCTTTGGCCTCCACGGGGTTCACACGGTACGCGGGACGGTTGGGTAGTGGGGCTCCGGGAACTAGTTTAATATGATGCTCAATCCCTCGGATGGGTGGGAAGCCGGTGGGAATGTCATTTGGGAACACGTCTTTGAATGTGTGTAGTAGTTATTTGATGCTCTCGAGTTGGTTTGGCTCATTAGTTCCTGAAAAATACCCTTCTCGGAAGATCATGAGTAGCACTGGACATTTCATTTCTAAAGACTTAACAATTCTGCTTGGTGTGATGTAAAGGGAAGTTTTATCAGTCTTACTTACCTTGGCACCTTTGTCCATTGTCTTTTGCAGGTCATGAACTTCTTGTGGGGAAAGTGGGGCCAGGTTGTGTTTCTTGCTCTGGTGCATGAAGCTATAGACATTGAACCGGCCATTGTGGAGTGTCTCCTTGTCAAATTACCATGGTCGGCCGAGGAGAATATGACCATCCTTTATTGGCACAACATCACACAAGACTTGGTCCGAGTATCTGCCGATACTGAATGGGATCACCACTTGTTCACCTATGCGAAGCTCGGTGTCATCATTGAGCCACCTCAATCGGTATGGCCTGGGGTGTTTGGTATTTGTGAATCCAAGCCTGTCCACAAGATATTTGCTTGTAACATTAGTACAAGATCCTCCATCTATTATTAAACTACATACCTTAGAGGCTACGGTGCATCTGGTGTGGAAAATGTTCCCTCGTTGAACAGTCTCTGGCTCGAACAGGGCGCTGAGTGATCGTCGGGACACGAGGATTTCTCCAAAATCAGGATAGTCGGTGATTTCTTCCTCGGAGCCTGGTTGGTCAACCTCGTCCTGTGACTCATATTCTCCATCATCACGGATGACCATCAGGCACTGGTTCGGACAATTCCTTGCGAAGTGTGCTCTGCCCTTGCACTTGAAGGAGACGGTGTCTTGGGTCCGTGGGTTGGGAGTTTGGCTGGGACCGGTGGAAGGTGCTTTGCCAAGGTCAGGGGTCGGCCTTTTGGCCTTCGGGTCGGCTTCAATGGCCTTGTCTTGTCGAAGTTGCGTTGGGCGTGGGCTGTGTCCAGGGGGTCCTGGTTCAACTGGTGGTGGCAACCTTGCGTTTGATGTGTTGCTCGGCCTGTATCGCGAGGTGTAGCAGCTCATCTCAGGCGCGGTACGGTTTCCTTTCTATCTTCCGAGCAATGCGCTCCTGAAGGCCATCGAGTAACTGGTCCATGAGAGTCTTGGGGGAATCCTGGACTTCTAGCCGGTTGGTGAAGGTTTCAAACTCTTCGAAGTACTCCTCTACGATTTTGGTTCCATGGGTGAGCTTTCGGAACCTCTTTTGAAGATCTCGGTGGTAATAAGCCGGGACATAGCGCTTGCGGAGCTGGAAGCTCATATCGTCCCATGTAGAGATGGGGTGAAAGTGACGTCGCCTTCGGTCCGTGACATCTCGATCCTACCAAGCCAGGGCATTGTCAGTGAGTTGTGCCTCGGCTAGGGCGATCTTCCTTGCCTCGGAGTAATTGTATTACTCGAAGATGTACTCCATGCGCCTTTCCCAATCTACGTAAGATTCGGGGTCAATCTTGCCAGCAAAGGTCGGCGGTGAAAGCTTGAGGTCCTTCTTGCCGTGCCAAGGCTGCTCCTCGTCATTGTCGCAGTGTCGTCCTCGGTCGTGTCTGCTATCGGGTCCAATACCGTATTGGTTGGGACCGTGTCGTGGGTGGTTGTTAGCGGCATGCGGTCCATCGTTACCGGTTTTGCTGTCGGTATCGGAAAGACCATCATCGGTGTCGCGGCGTTGCTCGAGTCATTCGAGACGGGCCTGGATAGCAGTGAGGGTGGCGAGTAGCTGGGCGTTGGTTGGCTCGGCTTCTCCCATCTGTGTACCTGAAACAAGATTTTAAGAAGACTAGGTGATTCATGAAAATAAAACTTAAACAAAAGGAAGAGACGGTAAGATGCAATAAGATATATAAATTTTTTCTTTGTTTATGGGAGGTGCAAGTATGCGGATGAAGAAAATTATGAAAAGTAATAAATTAACCTAACGTAGTGCAAAATCGTATGACAAGAAAACTAGGTATGCAGCGCTTAGAGATATTTGTTTTTGATTTTTCTGAATGATCTAGTGAAAGAAGAACAAGCGATGAAAACAAAAGGAATTCGAAGAAAGTGGATTGAATAAACCTTGGTCAGGAGCGTTTAAGCTCTGATACCAAGATGATATGATCCTAGCTCCATGGGGATGACCGGATGGTGGACGTTTAGATGTTGGTCGTACGGCTCTGCCTTCTAACCGGTGGGTGAATTAGCGACACGGTACGAGACTATTTCACGGAAACCTCCCAAGGATTATTGCACTCTGATTTTGGTGAAAAGGATATGCCTTCAATCTAAGCTACTAGCTCAAGATTAAGGTGATGTGGAATGAATGGACGCACAAGGGTTGCGGAATATCCCTTGATATACCAGTTGATCTTAAGGATATACGCACCTTTAGATCAGTTTTGATTGATGGATATACACACCAGCAATCAGAATGTTCACAAAGAACACAAGAGAATCACTCTCTAAAAATAAACAAGTTTTTGAAAGAAAAAATGGTTGTTTTATTACTGTGGACGAAATGCCACTTATAAAAAAAATAAAATACAAAGGAATAATTGTTTTTGTGAAAAATATGCATAGAAAATGTAAAGGAAGACCAAGAAATGAATTCTGGTCAAGAAAACCCTTCAGATGGTCAAATATGACTCTTAAGCTCCAGATTGGCGTGTTTTCTGTTGACTGACCCTTGAGCTACTCACGCTGAAGTTTTAGCCCAGTGGTGCATGCATGTGGCTCTGCAAAACGTGATCTTCGTCGGGCAAAATGAGTTTGGCTCGGTCAAATGGGAAAATGTCATGACCCATCTTCATTATATCTTCAATGGCATCTATGGTGAAGTTTTTCCCTGTAGAAAATGAGTTTGGATTATGCCAATTGAAGTCGGATGTTGAATATCGGGTTTTAGCCCTGTCGGATCGGGATGCGGACGGTGTACGGGATGCGGTACGGTCGAGATTGCTGAAGTCTCGGTAATCGATGGATTTATCCCGAGAAAAGTGAATTGTGACTCGAGACAAACCTTTATCTCTCCAAATTGGACGGTGAAGAACAAATTTGGCCCGGTGAAAGTTGTCATATGATCATAGTTCCAGACGTTGCTCCGTATTGGCTCGTGTAGGACAATGCGCGGTACGGTAACAATGGCTGATGTTCCGAGTAACTCTCAAATGAATCCGATACAAGGTGATTCTGGCTCGAGACAAGTGATTATTATGGTCCATTGCCTGAGTGAAATGCCCTCTAACCTCCATTTGCTCGAACGGATCTTCCTCCATATAATTTAGTACTCTGTCGCTGCCCAGGTTCACATCACTATTGGAACGCGGGAGATAACTATCGGGATGCCATACGATTGCTCGCGACGCGGTACGGTAGGTGATAGGAATCTCGGAGACATCTCGGACAAATCGGAGTCAGACCGTTCGGATGGCATGGGACAGGAGACGCAGCATGAACCAGAGCCGGAAAGCCGAGACAAACGAGGGATTGACCGGGCTAAACAGGGAGCAGAATCGATGTCTCGAAGCAGAATAGAGGTTTCCCAAGCCAATTCACCGGAACTTCGAGACACGGGCTTATCGGAACGTACCGTACGCGCTGCAGAGTACCGATTTCGAGCCACGGGCGAGTCGCGTAGAATTCCACCACCCGATGCTCGATATACTCGGGCCAGGCGAGACATCGCTCATACCGATTACCGAGAGGAGTCACCCGATACTTCATATTCCAACTTTGCTCGGACCAAATGATGAGTCGGAAGCCAGGGGCTATGCTTTCAGCACGGTGCGGTATAGATTGCCCGGAAGCTACTAGCTTCGTGTGGCTTGTATGGTGGATCGTAGGGTCGCACTGAGGTTGCGGATTGCCCCAGATATTCCCGGATCTCCAAGTATCTAGATATGACTCACTAGAACTACTTAGGAGAGGTTTGCCGAATTGAAATAACCTTCCAATTAGCAGAAAGAACACGATGAACAAAGAGATTTCAAGCTCTTAATTTTTAATCAAAAGAAGTCTGATTTTTATTCATAAGTGGGTCGAATACTTATACAAAGAAGTATTCGACAATAGGTTTAAAAACATAATTAAAGTACTCGGCAAATGAGGCCATGCAAGACATAATTGCATGCAAAAATTAAATGGAAGAGATTTAAATTCGAATTTGGCGTGTGTCGGGGAAAATGACTCTTCATCTGCCTGTCTAGGTTCATGCACGATGTTTGCCTCGGTCAGTCCAGGACGCGGATGCAGCAAACAGTCGGAGTCTCGGTCATATTGTAATTGTGTCAAGCAAAATGGGTTGTCCCACGTTCGATCATCTCCATAATTCCCATGAAGCGTTCCTTGGAGTTTTGCCCGGAGGAAAAGTCGATTGGATCGTGTAAGTTGTGATCGCTCCAAGTTGGCTCGGCTATCGGGTCGCTGTATCGGGCAAAAATGGAGTTTGCCCGATGTTTGGAAGACCCGAGCAAGGTTGGAGTAGGATGTATCGGGTAAATCTTCTCGGTAATCGGTACGAGCAATGTCTCGCCTGGCCCGAGTATATCGAGCATCGGGTGGTGG
>OVBI01003271.1:0-13511 GCA_900406495.1 Sisymbrium altissimum
TGCTAATGACATATAGTCGTTCTTATGACATTTTATTCTCATATAGTCAAGTAATTGATTATCTCCTAAAATTGGTACACTTGAATTAAACCAAGAACACTCTACCAACGAAGACAGGACGGTCAAAGTCAATCGCTTAAATTCAAAAGATAATCCCAATCGACGTAAAACATTACCAGAGAATGACATTAACTCCAGATATATGCACAATAACATACATGAAACGACATCACATATTAGAAAGTATAACTCATACATGAACCGATATCACACATTGGAAAGCATAACACCCTAGTTATATATAAACTGAGAAAGCAACATCTTCTTGATTACTAACTCCTTCGCCTGCTAAACCAACATGTTTGTTTGGGATACAACACAACAAAAATGGATGAAAAAACACAAAAAATGGACGTTGCCAATCAAAGGAGAATTCTATTATCTACAGTAATTGCGTAAGCATATCACCAACAGTTCCAGTTATGCAGAGCTACGAACAGTCAAATGAGTTACATTCAGGACATTTAAGTAAGCGTACTATGCAAGAAAACTCAACGACGCTTCCAAAAAAAACACATAAGGTATCATGGATCTTACAAAAGACAATCTATGTACACATTATGCTTCTTGAACGTGTTTTCATACCATTTAACACCAACATAACGACCTAAACAAACTACAGGAAACGATGAACAATAACAAAGGTAAACAAAACAATCAAGCTATACTTAATAGCAAAGAATACATAATAAATCCGATTTAAACCTAATGTTTGACCGGGTAAGGATCGCATGCTAAAAGGATCCCTAATGATAGCATGTTAACTTATGTATATGTTGTGATGGAAGGCTAAAGGCATCACTAACGGGAGTATTTGGCTTGATGTGTATGAGATAAATTAAGTCAAATAGTAGTTAATATTTATACAACATTTACTAACAATCATACTTAACAATCATGCTATACTTAATGGCCGAGAATACATGAGAAACTCGATTAAAACCGAACGTCCGTCCGCGCAGGGCGCGGGTGCAGCCTCTAGTTTATAAGGGTCATAAAGTTTTAGTATCATTCCTTTTTAGGTTAATTTTTACGGCCACACGTAATTTATTTTTTGAATATTCTAAAATCTGAATGTTCTACCTAGATTGCGATATCAGTAATATTCAATTTGTTATAATCTCGCAATATCCTAATTGCGAAATCAATTAAATCTCGGTATATTCCTAACATGAGTGCATATTCTTAGGTTGTCATTACAGATATTGATTTAATCTTATATCAAAATGATTAATATGATTGATAGTTGGTTAATGTTGGTTTATTTTAAGTTGTAAACCAGTTTGGTCGAGTTTTTAAAAAATATTGAGTTCATCCAGTAAACTTGGTTAGATATACCCTAATATAAACTTATTTCCAAACAGATTTTATTTGGTAACCGAGTGGCAATATCCGTAAATAAAATATTTTTCAAATATTTTTAGAAATGTACTTATAAAATAATAATATAGATTAAGATTTTACCCGTTCTTCGTATGGAGTTAAGTTTTTTAATCCGTATTTACGCAGGATAACGATTTTTTTAAAAAATAATACAATTATTTTATAAAAATTATATTCTTAAAATTAAATTTAAAATAATGTAATTGAATTCTAAAATATTATGATAGAAAACCGTTTAGATTCATTTTCTCATGATAAATAAGTATATGATGAATATAAAACTCTTACACATTGTTTGATTATACAAAACTCTTAATATTTAATTGGATTTTTAGGAAATTTATTAATATTTATTTTCAAAACAGAAAATCTTTACTGTAATTGGTTAAATACTTTCCAAATAAATTTTCTAATTTAATTAACTAAACCAATGCAGTTATAATTTTAATCTATATTAAATATGTTGCTAAACACTTTTAATATATTTACTCGATGGTATGAATCATAAATAATAGATTTTTTTCAAGTATTTTTATAAATTTACTTCTCAATGATAATAAGAAAAAATATTTTAGGATTTTACCTGCTCTATGTGTGGGATTATTTCTATTCAAATATTCAAAAATTATGATAATTATTAATCAATCTTATATGGATTAATTAATATATTGATTGAGACTATTTATTGTATGAGTTAATTTTTTTTTGTTAGAATTAGAAATATTATATTATTTATGATTCATATTTTTTTTGGTCAGATAATTTTAGAATTTTTAAAATTATATTATTTGTAAAATTTATAGCTTAATAGGTTTATATAATATAAAAAACAAATAGCGATATTTAGATTATATAAAATTTAGTATGACATTTAAAATATACTAACTCATATTTTATATTGTGTTTCTATTTTTTTTATAAACTTTATATAATAATAATATAATTTTCTTTAAAATTAAAATATAAGGTACCCACTCATTTTTTTATTTTGTTTTTTGTTTTTAAGTAGTCTACAGTTTTGGAAACTAAAATTCTAGAATATTTTTTAAATTTTGGTAGTTAGGAACAATAAATATTGGAAGAAAATGCAAAAATTACTATAAAATCAAGATTAGTATAAAATCTGTTGTTAAACAAAAATAATGGCATGATTGTAAATAAAAGAGTTTTTTGAAATATTTTTAAAAATGTACTTTGGAAATAATATTAAGAGGTGTTATTGGATTAAGAATCCAGTGTATTTTAATGTAATTAAAATTAAGAGTTTTTTGTTAGATTTGGTTGAAGTCTCTAATGGATTTAGAAATACTTCAGAATAGCCGTCAAAAGTGTGGTATTTGTTTTAGTCTTATTTTTGATAAAAAATTCTATTAAAATCCATCGTAACTGAAATCCATAAAAATCAACTAGATATTGAATAACAAGGGATTTTAATGTATTTCTAATTCTATCTGACAAATACTCAATCCAATAACGCTGAATTTTACCCTGAATTTAAACACCTCCTTAGTATAGATATATATATATATAATAATCGGAACAGTTTTTGCTCTGAACATGCTCTTTAGCATACCCGTATGGATTGGTATTCTTCTGGTAGGCTTAAGTTCACTGGTGCTTCTGGCACTTCAACAATACATGTAATTCATTTTGACTCTTCAATCATTTTGATTTCATGGTGCTATGTTTAGTTAACTCTTATGATGTGTTTGTCCTCTTGTGGGGGAAATTTACAGGTGAGAAAGCTGGAGTTCTTGGTTGCAGTTCTTGTCTTTACAATGGCTATATATATGCTTCTTCATTGAGCTCCATTATTCGAAGCCAGATTCTGGAGAACTGCTTCATGGTCTCTTTGTTCCTCAGCTCAATGGGAATGGTGCAACTGGTCTCACAATCTCTTTGCTTGGAGCCATGGTTATGCCGTAAGCTTGTAAAGAGAAGTCTCCAAACCCAAATGCTCTTAACAATAGAGTGTCAAAAGAATGTCCATTTGTGTTGAGGGTTTTCATACAAGTGTTAGTATAAATATAAAGTTATGTATTTTGAGAAACTTAACCTTTAAGCTGCCGTTAGAGGCAGCTCTCCTTTCTTCTTTGTATGAAACATCAATCTAAAATTTTTTTTGAAGACAAATTAAAGCTTCTTCCTTTCTCTTTCATTCTTATACTTGAATAAAGCTCTATAAGCTTTTTATTTCAATCTTATATTAAACTCAATTGAGTACAATAAACACTTATTTGGTTTATCTCACATGGTATCAGAGCTGCAGTCGATTCATGAGTTTTTCATCTCACCAGTTTCTAGCCTTCAGCGTCCTATGAAGATGGCTCAAGCATCCATCAAGCATTTATCATCTACTCATGAAGACAACTTTCCCATGAACCATTTGCTAATGTATCATGAATCACTTAAAAAAAATACTAAACTAGTCCTATGATTCCTAAATAAATTTGTTTTGAAATGCGATAGTAGTATTTTAAGCTACTTTTCAATGCTCAAACCATTATAAATACTATGCAGTATAGTGGTATGGGTTTATCAATTAAAATGGAAATTGTTGATGTATTTTAGTTATAGATAACAAACTCATGTCAAACCGGCTAAGAAAGAGGAAAACTTTATGCTAAACTAATTAGATCTGACCTTGTATCACTCAAGACCCAATAATAAGCTCAAATGAAAAGGAACTTAACTAAGAAAAGAATTTAAGAACATTTTCATTGAGAATATCTAAAGAGTCTAACATAGGTTCTAGAAATTAAATAAAAAAAATTGAAAATGTTGAGAGAGTAAAACAAATGTGAGATACTTATATCATATGTTTTATTCTATGAGTGGTTAGATTTATTTGTATGATTTAAAATTTAATTATTAATTAAACTATTAATATTTTATCTTTTAGATGGCATATTAGGCGATGGAGGTATTCTTTTTGTTTTTTTTTTAGCTTTTGCTCACGGGAAAATATGTTTAAGCAAATTGCTTGCTGTCTTACTCTTATATTATCTATCTACTATTTGCTGGGTGTCTTACTAATTGTCTTCACAAGTCTTACCATTTAATTGGTTTTTGGTACTATTCTTTTGTCTGGTATATCTATTTGCAGGCGCTTGTTGTTTATATCATTCTTTTATTCATTGTTAGCATGTTTTTTTCCTAAAAACAGAACTTTGAGACATTTTGTACTCACACAGAAGTGATTGTTTTACCAACAAGTATCTTGTTGTAGGCTTATATTTTTCTGTATTATACTTCAGGCAGTTCAACTAAACAAATTTGATATAGGCTTTCTAACAAATTCAGCAATGATTTGCAGAAGTTAAGATGTAGAGTACATTCATGTTTTAAACTTCACTGATCTAATACTTAAAATGGGTAACGAGTTGGTCCGGTGTATGCCACTGAGGAACAAACACTTCATTGCTTTACATTTAAGGTAGCACCACCGTTCACATTTGAATCCTCATATTTCTTCGTTTTTCTTAATGAACAATAGCATTGTAGAGAATTAACAGGTAGCACACCAGAATCCTTTCAGCATCTCCTAATAGGCCGACTGAGTTGGTCTTCAAGCATCATGTGGTTAATGATCTTATTTTTTTTTTTTTGTCTTGGTGCAAATGAATGCTTTAATCGAAGAGAGGAAGTTGCATCGGAAAATGAGTGTAACCGGATGCATCAATACACGAAATGAGTTAAATCAAATGCATAAACATGTGTACCTCCTTAACATTTGACATTCTACTAACCGAAGAATCTTTCTGCTATTCTACTTTTCCGTGATGAATGTATAAATTTAGAGAATGTCTTGACACAAGAGATAATGACTTTGTTGCAGGTTTGAACTTCATATGCTTGCATTCTCGAGATGCTATCATGGTGGTGGTGATAAGGAAATGAGGGAACTTTGAGTAATTAGAAAGAGATGGAAAACATTACATGTACATTCAAAATTTGAGATAAAAAGAAAATTAATACTTTCTTCTTTTTTAATTACTTGGCATTTTATACAACTTTTCTAAATTTCAAATTATATGATGTTTTCAAAATTTAATGTATATTTTTAATTTTAATATTCTATGATTATTTATATTTGTAGTTTGTTTTATTATCAGATAGATTGTGTTTATATATATATTTAATAATTTTTTTTCAAAAAAAAGTAAATGTTTCATAATTTTGTGTACGGAAATATAAAAGAATAAATAAAACAAAACTGCTGACAAAAAAAATTAAAACAAAACAAAAGAATATATTTTTAACATTTCTATGTTTTTTCTTTCAACAAGTTACATCATAATAAGAAATTTGGAAAGATTTTTTCATCCATTTTGATGGTATGGAATCAATATGAAAAATTTGTAAAGTAAAAACTTTAATATTACACGCCAACTTCTTAATTTTTACATTTTTGATACGTGGAATAAATTTGATAGAAAATAAATTGAAATATTTTTTCCATATATAAAATTTTTTGGTGAAAACCAATAATTAAAAACTATCTTAACTAAGTCAGAATAAACTATAATATTTCTATGTTATTTAATTAATTTTTCTATTTATAAATTGGTAACGCAAAAAATCAAAAACAAATTTTTAGCTTTTAGTTTTGTTCTAACAATTTCGTAAAACTATTTCGGAAAGAAATGAAAATACATTATTTTCTGAAAACAAATGAAAATCATGTTTTGGTTTTACTAAACGCAGGCATAAAATGATATTCATTTTTGGTTTTAATAAAAAACATACATCATTTAAGTAAACGCAGAGAAGAAAGGCATAAACTTGAAATATATATATCACAGAGCTCTCTCTCCCTTCTCCGTCTTCATTCTTCGTTTCTGGTTTTCTCTCCTTTTCCCTTCAGAACAACACACGGGTAAGGTAAGCCCTTTTCCTCTCTTTCGCTTCACCAATCCCTTTGTTTCTCTCCTCTATCATCTCTCCCGCCGCTTCTCGCAAACCCTAGAAGCAAAAGAAGGAACCTTTTCCTTCTCCCGAAATCAGAATCACACTCACAACAAATCTCCGTTTCTGTTTTGTCTTTTCACCTTCCAGAGTTGGTTTCCGCGTCAACGTAACTTCTAAATCCTCGAAAGAATCATGGCAAGGAACGCAATTTCTGACGACGAAGGTTAGCACAAATCCCCTTTTCGCCACAAAACCCTAATTTCTTCTCTGTGTGGAAATGCACGCCGTAATCTCTCTAGGGTTTGTTTGGGTTCTGTCTATTTGTCTTAAAGATTTGATTTTTCTTTTCTGGGTAGATGATCATGAGCTCGAGGATGAGGATGGAGAGCCAGTTCTTGGAGATCCTGTCAATAACGGTGACGACGATGATGATGATGAAGAGGAAGAAGGTAAAAAGCTTTCTCCTTTCTTCTTTAGCGTCTTCTTAGAGTCTGATTTCATTTAAGGGTATTGCACAAGTGCATGTATTTCATTGTCTTAAAGTCGTTTAGTTAAAGTTGATTAATTTGTGACTGCATTCCGCAACAGAGACAAAAGTTTGTTGGAATGGTTTGAAGGAAACAAAGTGAGTGAACGTTATTGAGGGTTTTAGGTGTTTATATCTTCTCTGTCTCTTGTGGATGCTTGGTTTATAACGTGCCTTGTCAAGTTCTGTTTGAACTAGATGGTTTCTGTGTGTTTAAGCTATGATTTTTCACATTTCACTCAGTTTGGGTTTGAGTCACTAGTGTTTTTTTCTACTGTTTTGGACTTGAGCTTTGTTTACGTCATGATAATCTTTTTTCTGTTTTGTAGGGGAAGATGAGTATGAGAATGATGGGTTCATAGTGGGTGATGGAGAAGAAGATGAAGAGGAGGAGGAGGAAGAAGAAAGGCAAGATAGCGATGAGGAGAAGCAGAAAAAGAAGAAGAGACGAAGGAAAAAGTCAATATTCTTTCCCTACTTGCTTTCTTAAATTTCAGCCTTCCTTTCATAACTTACAACAAACTAATGTTATTGTGGAGATGCAGGATAGATTTGATAAAAACATTCCCTGAATTACCAGTAGTGCATATTTGTGCTTCTTTGTGTATCTATCTGATAAACTTTCTACATATGATGTTTTGATAGGGACGAAGATCTTGATGAAGATGATTATCTGCTTCTCCAAGATAACAATGTCAAATTCCAAAAGGTTGGTCATAACTATATCAAGATTATGTACACACACTTAACAATATGTTCCAATGCTAATAAATATTGATTTTCTTTTCCTGAACCATGACAGAGAAAGTATAAGAGGTTGAAGAAAGCTCAAAGGGAAAGGGAAATTGGCCAGGGGGGATCATCTGATGATGATCTTGATAGGAGTGGTGGAGCTGGAAGAAGTGCGGAGGACAAGATCAAAGACAACCTGTTTGATGATGTTGATGGTATGTTCTCTTTTAGCTTTGTGATACTCTTATTTGGACCGTTGGCGCATATCTGATTTTGTACTCTTTTGTGTCTTGTAGATCTGCCTGATGATGTAGGCGATGAGGAAGAATTACCTGTTGAAGAAGATGTAGTTGGGAGCGAGGATGAAATGGCAGATTTCATCGTAGATGAAGATGGGAATGGCCAGCCTAGGAGGTACGGACTTTTCTGTTCTTTATCTCTTGTGATCTTATAGGTGTCTTATGTCACGTTTGTTTTTTTTTCTTTCTGATTCTTTCTAATCAACTTATTTTTTAGGGGGGAGCATAAGAAAAAGAAATATAGGCAGGGATCAGATATTAGCGCTATGCGAGACGCTAACGAGATATTTGGTGATGTCGACGAGTTATTGTTAATTCGCAAAAAGGGTTTAGCATCTAGTGAAAGGATGGAAAGAAGGCTCGAAGATGAGTTTGAACCAACTGTTCTTTCTGATAAGTACATGACAGGGAAAGATGATGAAATCCGCCAACTTGATATTCCTGAGAGGATGCAGGTGCGTTCTCCGCTACATTTTGCTCTATGTGTGTTTATGCTCTAAGTTTATTTGGTGTTCATGGTTGGATGTAAAGATATCTTGTCGACTTTGACAGATATCTGAAGAAAGCACTGGAAGCCCTCCTGTGGATGAACTTAGCATTGAGGAAGAGAGCAATTGGATTTATGCCCAACTTATTTCGCTATTAAAAGATCCTGATGGACCTCACATTTTTGGAGGACAAGGTTTCTCAGTTAACAAGGATGATATTGCAAAATTTTTGGAGCTACATCATGTGCAGAAACTAGAGGTTTTTAGATTCATTCTCTAGTTGAATTTTTCCTTCAATCGCTCTTTGATTGAAATGCTAATTTTTCTCCTGTCTCCTCCAGATACCATTTATAGCTATGTACCGAAAGGAGCAATGCCGGAGCTTGTTGGACTCTTCTGATATTAGTGATCTCAATGTAGAGAAGAAACCTGAGACCAGGTGGCATAAGGTTAGCAGTTTTGTTGGAGAAACAACGAGTAGCCAGCTTGATATAGTGTCTGCGGAAATTGCTGGACTAATGTAAAAATAATTTGCAAATGTAGGTCTTCTGGATGATTCAGGATTTGGATAGGAAGTGGCTCCTTCTTCGAAAACGAAAAATGGCGTTGCATGGTTACTATACAAAACGTTTTGAAGAAGAGTCTAGGAGGGTCTATGATGAAAATAGGCTTAACCTAAACCAGTATCTTTTTGAATCAATCATGAAGTCTCTTAAAGTGGCAGAAACAGAAAGGGAAGTTGATGACGTAGATTCCAAGTTCAACTTGCATTTTCCTGCCGGTGAAGTTGGTGTTGATGAAGGGCAGTACAAGAGGCCAAAGAGAAAATCACAATATAGCATCTGCAGCAAAGCCGGGCTCTGGGAGGTTGCAAACAAATTTGGGTATAGTGCAGAGCAGTTGGGACTTGCATTGTCCCTAGAAAAACTGGTCAGTGTGCTTTTTATATCGTTTCCTACTCATGCTGGTTTGGAATGACAATCCTGATGCGACTTGAGTTGCAGGTGGATGAGCTTGAGGATGCAAAGGAAACACCAGAGGAGATGGCATTGAACTTTGTCTGCGCAATGTTTGAAAATCCTCAAGCTGTTCTTAAGGGTGCACGGCATATGGTACATTCACGCAACAAATTTTATATTATGAATTCTTTAGCTGGATTTAATACCAGAAGAAATCCTATCATCAATGCTGAGATACTTCTTATTTTTCTTCTTCAGGCTGCTGTTGAGATAAGTTGCGAGCCGTCAGTCAAAAAGTATGTCCGTGGCATTTATCTGGAGAATGCAGTAGTCTCAACAAGTCCAACAGCAGAAGGAAATGGAGTAATAGACTCTTTCCATCAGTTTTCTGGGGTTAAGTGGTTACGTGAAAAGCCATTGAGCAAGTTTGAGGGTACGCAGTGGCTTCTCATTCAGAAGGCAGAAGAGGAAAAACTTCTTCAAGTAACCTTTAAGCTGCCTGAGAACTACCTGGATAGGCTAATTAGCGACTGCAATGAACACTATCTAAGTGTCGGTGTTAGTAAGTATGCTCAACTCTGGAATGAACAAAGAAAATTGATACTGGAGGATGCACTTCATGCTTTTATTTTGCCATCAATGGAGAAAGAAGCAAGATCCTTACTATCTAGCAGAGCGAAGAGTCGGTTGCTTTCAGATTATGGACAGGCTTTGTGGGATAAGGTGTCTGCAGGGCCATATCAGAAGAAAGAAATGGACATTAGCTCTGATGAGGAAGCTGCACCAAGGGTCATGGCATGTTGTTGGGGCCCTGGAAAGCCGCCAAATACGTTTGTGATGTTGGATTCATCGGGAGAGGTGCTTGATGTGCTTTATGCTGGATCCCTCACACTGCGATCCCAAAATGTCAACGACCAACAACGTAAAAAGAATGACCAGGATCGTGTTTTGAAGTTTATGATGGACCACCAACCGCATGTTGTCGCTCTAGGAGCTGTCAATTTGTCTTGTACTCGTCTGAAGGATGATATTTATGAGGTAAGGATTCATGTACCATAAGGTTTGTTCGTTAACTCATGCTAATGCAACATACGAATTCTGAGCCTGATCTTAAAATGTAGGACTTTTTATGTTAATACGGTTCTGGAAAACTGTGATCACTGGTTTACCTAATTAGTTCCTCAGTATCTACTCTGTTGTGGCCTGGATTTTGTGTGTTTACCATCAGCACTGTTAAACTCTCTGTAACGTTTTTCAAGTTTGATTGCCTTCCTGATAACGAAGGTGTTATATCTGATTAAATAAGCTTGAATTTCTGCTTATGGAACTCACTTTTGTGCAAATTTTCTTGTGGTGCTTCATTTTTCATTGCTATATCTTTTGCATAGTAAATTGTGGTCACGTTTTTCCTTTTCTTGTTATTTCAGGTCATTTTCCAGATGGTGGAGGAAAAACCTAGAGATGTTGGACATGGGATGGATGATTTAACCATTGTTTATGTAGACGAATCACTTCCTAGGCTATATGAAAATTCTCGAATCTCGGGTGAACAGCTACCTCAACAGTCTGGGATCGTCAAACGTGCAGTTGCTCTTGGACGCTATCTGCAGAATCCTCTAGCAATGGCGGCTACTTTATGTGGTCCAGGCCGGGAAATATTGTCTTGGAAGCTTCATCCATTGGAGAGTTTTCTTCAGGGTGACGAGAAGTATGAGATGGTTGAACAGGTTATGGTTGACATAACAAACCAGGTTGGGATCGACATTAATTTGGCAGCTAGCCATGAGTGGTTTTTTTCTCCTTTACAGTTCATTTCTGGACTTGGACCTAGGAAAGCTGCATCCTTGCAGAGGTCGCTTGTAAGAGCTGGTTCAATATTTGTCCGGAAAGACCTGATAATGCATGGGCTTGGTAAAAAAGTTTTTGTAAATGCAGCCGGTTTCTTGCGCATCCGGAGGAGTGGGCTGGCTGCCAGTAGCAGTCAATTTATTGACTTATTGGATGACACAAGAATACATCCGGAATCGTATGGTCTTGCACAAGAATTGGCAAAGGATATTTATGATCAGGATGTTAGAGGTGATTCCAATGATGATGAGGATGCGATAGAGATGGCAATAGAACATGTGAGAGATCGGCCAGCCTCTTTGAGAAAAGTTGTCCTTGAGGAGTATCTTGCAAGCAAGAAGCGAGAGAATAAGAAGGAAACTTACAGTAATATCATGAGAGAGTTAAGCTGTGGTTTCCAGGATTGGCGGATACCGTTTAAAGATCCAACTCCAGATGAAGAGTTTTTTATGAACTCAGGTGAAACTGAAGACACCATAGCTGAGGGCAGAATTGTCCAGGCCACTGTTCGGAAACTGCAGAGTGGAAGAGCAATATGTGTATTAGATTCTGGATTAACTGGGATGCTTATGAAGGAAGATTTCGCAGATGATGGGAGAGATATTGTGGAGTTGTCAGACCGACTGAAAGAAGGAGAGATCCTTACATGCAAGATAAAATCGATTCAGAAGCTGAGGTATCAAGTGTTCCTTGTATGCAAGGAAAGTGAAATGAGAAACAACAGGCACCAGTATAACCAGAATCTGGATCCCTATTACCATGAGGATAGAAACAGTCTCCAGATTGAAAAAGAGAAGGCCCGAAAAGAGAAGGAACTGGTGAAGAAGCATTTTAAGTCTCGGATGATTGTCCATCCCCGTTTCCAGAACATCACTGCTGACCAAGCAACCGAGGTAATCCAGCTTTTACTCTATGTTTGGTACTTGTTAAGTTGTTAAGATGATTACATTAGTAGTCTTTTTTTCTGCTGCTATCTTCTTTCTAAAGAAATCTGAGCTTATTTTTTGGTGCTATGATCTTTCAGTATTTGTCTGACAAAGATTTTGGAGAAAGCATTGTTCGTCCAAGTTCTCGGGGACTCAATTACTTGACATTGACGCTCAAAATTTACGATGGAGTCTACGCTCACAAGGAGATAGTTGAAGGTGGAAAAGAGAACAAGGACATCACTAGTCTACAGTGTATTGGGAAGACGCTGACAATTGGAGAGGACACCTTCGAGGATTTAGATGAGGTATGTCTCTTTGTCTAATCTAATTCTACTTTCAACTAAAACATGTATTTGATTCTTTAACATAGTTTTTATAATCACACGACCTCATAATTGCAGGTCATGGATCGGTATGTTGATCCTCTGGTCTCTCATCTCAAGACGATGCTTAACTACAGGAAGTTCCGGAAGGGGACAAAATCAGAAGTCGATGAGCTTCTCAGGATGGAGAAGAGTGAAAATCCTGCAAGGATAGTTTACTGTTTCGGGATTTCACACGAACATCCTGGTACCTTTATACTGTCTTACATAAGGAGCACCAATCCACATCACGAGTATATCGGGCTATACCCCAAGGGATTCAAGTTCAGGAAAAGGATGTTTGAAGACATTGACAGGCTTGTTGCATACTTCCAGAGGCATATTGATGACCCGTTGCAGGAAACAGTTCCATCGATCAGGTCTGTTGCTGCCATGGTTCCCATGAGAAGCCCAGCGGACCGTGGCTCTTCTGGAGGAGGTGGTTGGGGTGGTTCGCAGAGTGAAGGAGGCTGGAAAGGTAACTCAGATCGCTCATCTGCACCAAGACCAGGTAACGCTTCTTTAATATGCATCAAAGAGGCTGGGCTAGTATGATCATGATTCAACTTGTCAGGCTTTTGTTTTAACTTAAATTCTGGCGAGTCTGGTCTTTTTGATACAGAGCAGTATTTGTTTTTAGTGTTATTTCTGTTATCTGAGACCTATGCTTCTGCATGTGTATATTGTAGGGAGAGGCGGTGAGTACAGAAACGGTGGTGGACGTGGTGATGGACACCCAAGTGGAGCGCCAAGACCGTATGGTGGTCGAGGTAGAGGGAGAGGACGGAGGGACAATAACAGTGAGAGAGAAGATGGAAATGGAGGAGATTGGGGCAATAACAATACCGGAACTGGGGATGGAGGTTGGGGAAGTAGCGGTGGTAGTGGTGGTGGTGGTGGTTGGGGAAGCGAGTCTGGTGGTAAAAAGAGTGACGGTGCAGGCGGTTGGGGTAGTGAGTCTGGAGGTGGTGGTGGTGGCGGCGGTTGGGGAAACGATTCTGGTGGTAAAAAAAG
>OVBI01003272.1:0-13509 GCA_900406495.1 Sisymbrium altissimum
TTATCAAAATTAAAATGAAAGATATTTAAGAAAAATAGCGAAAAAATATAAATAATCTAATATATAAAATTTAAGGTGTTGAAAAAAAAAGTGATGAAATATACATATAAACAACAAACTCAAGATTATAAATCAATATATATATATATATATATATATATTTTGANATATATTTTGAAACTGCTATAATGTTGAGATTAGTATTAAAAAAATTATAAAAAGAAAAGAGATAAGATGAATGATAAAAAAAAAAAAACTAAATAAAATTTTTTTTAAAAAAAATATAAATAACTGATAAAAACCAATAAAGATTCAAAAACAATTGAATAAAATTTTAAAATATTTATCAAAAAATTAGAAAAAATTATAGAATAATAATCCCGCGCGTTGCGCGGATTCTCACCTAGTTAATTATAAAAGATTTTAATGAGAATGGTGACACGTATAACTTGTTTTATTTTGACATATTTCTGTCAAGATTCCGACTACATATATTAAGAAATCAAAGTGTCAATAATTCCCATGAAATTTCCAATAAGAATTTTGAGAAGATATTGAGAACATGAGTTTTTCAAAAAGAAATTTTCATTTCTGAGAAAATGGCGACAAAACTTACTGAGAATATACTGAGTAATTAGATTTGTTGGAAGTTTTCGAGAAAATACCAAAAAAAATTTGCTTTCCTCGGTGTATTCTCGTTATGTCGTTGAAAATTTTCTGATCACCCTTGTTCTTGGAGATAATCGTCGGCAGATGCAATGGTTTCTTGTAGTGATAGTTATCCATAAGAGTTCTCTCTGAAACGCATCATCTCATATTAACAACCTGAGAGTTTGGTACTCCAGTGTCCAAAGTTACAACTTGTGTATGCAAACAAATGTAAAAACCTTTTAACATGAGCCATCTGAAAACATGTATAATTCCTTGGACTTTCATACCAACTTGTATACGGTTTTGTTTTATACAATATTACAATCTTAGATCATATAAAACCCATAATGTTCTTTTAAATCTCGGTTTCTCACTTCTCAGTCTACACTGCTGCTGTTACTTTATCCTCATTTTCTACTTTCTTTTCTCTTTAATTGTCAATTGACTGGTCAAATTTGGCTAGCGCATACATGCGGAAGGGAAAACTCAGCGAGGCAGTACAATGCTATCAGCAGACAAATTCTTGAAGTCCAGTCACGGTATTTAAATTTTGATCCACTTATCTACCTTATTAGTTCTTACCTGATAGAAAAGAAAAAAAAAAGATAACACAGAGTAACTCATTAACATCATTTTTAACTTATCTTGTGGCACTATTGCATGGGAATATACTTATTTTTTGATAACTCATGGGTAAATCCGAGGTCTATGGAAGGGCCCAGACTAATTACCTGGGGAGAGGAAAGCCCACCGATAGACGCCCCCCAGTTTTTCAAATGGGCCGAAAGTAAGGGCTTATATCCGTGTGGGTGTCCAAACAAATGTGATTTAGTTTCGCGCAACAGGGGAATCGAACCCGAAACGTGTTAGCATCCCGGACCCGTCCCCTACCACTCGACCACAAGCGTCTGGACATGGGAAAAATACTTGTTCTATGTTCTTTCCTCAAATCTTACAATTCCAATATATATCTTGTTATGAATATGGGTTTTATAGTTAATTGATGGTATTTGAAACACTTCTAACACGTATAATAAGTCGAATAATTAGATTAGCAAAAGGCAAATATTACGTGTAGTCAGAAGTAACTACAAAAGGGAATTAAACATAGCATTAAAAATTTAAAATATATAGTATACCTCTTAATTTTCTTATTTTCGCAAATCTAACCAAAAAAATTATCCTCTCATCTCCTGCTTTTTAAGAAGTTTGAAAGATCTTCTCAATAAATAACATACAGGCAATACACCTTAACATGAAAAAAAACAAAAAACATACAGCCAATACAGAGATCCCTGTTAAAAAAAAGTCATTTTTAAATTGTTATTTTATTCTTCCAAAAGTTGTCTTAATATTAGAAGAAGATATCTAAAATTAGAATCAAATACTTACCTCTTTATCAACTAAAACCGTTTCTAGCGTTTTCTTGAATTGAAAAGGTATTGTTTTCATATATGCAAGATTTTCAATTGAATATTCCAAACTGTTTTGTAATGTTTAATGCTGTTAAAGAGAGTGATTGGAACAAGCTGAGCCATTTTCAAAAATTTTGAGAGATAAAGAAAAAGTGAGGTATATTATTACTTAACGGAGCATTTATATATAGTGTCAATTCTGACGTAAAAAAAATTTTGAATGGATAGTATCAATTAACGTGCAAAAATATCTTAATAATATTGTAAAGATGGAATATATATATATAAAGTAATATGTACTCTCTTATTCTATGAAATATTCTAAAATTATAACACATCATCACTTTATATTTTAATAGTAATTAAGTAAAATATGAAAAGATATAATAATATTAATAGTTTTGATTTGTACTATAAAAGATATGTCATAAAAACATAATTTATATAACAATATTTATAAAAATTCATCAATCCAGAAAAATAAATAAAAGAAAAGAAATCAGTGCACAATGAAAATTAAAAGGATAAAACGAAAAACAATAGAAAAAAGAAAGAAAAAACGGAAAATGTTTTTATATTAATATATTAAATTAGACAATTGTTCTATATGAAAAAACGGAAAATGTTTGAGATATAAAATTGGAAGTGGGTACAAAACATAATTAATTGAAAATAAATTATATTAATATGTTAAATTAGACAATTATTTTATACGAATATATAAAAATTATTTGAGAGAAAATTGGAAACATATAAAAAATTATGATGCAAATAATCAGAATGGAATATAAATTTATGGTACCGTCACAAAGTATTACAACATAATAATAACATTAATATACAAAACTTTTTTTTTGGTAAAAACACAAAAAACTAAGATAACAAATAAATGAATAATTTAACCCAAAACAACAACAATCTGCACAAAGCGCGGAAACCCTCTAGTTTAATGGATATTAGGATATTTATGCATTAGTTATAAGAGAACCGAGATTTGCTTGTAGACAAATGTATTATTGTGAAAAAATATTCGATTATATTGTTAGGTTAGTTAGGAAATCTAATATTTACACTGAATATTTGTTTACTAATTGCTTTTATATATAAATTGTAACCAAAATTTTTGATTTGATATATTAATTGTTACCGAGATTTGTTAGGATTCATACAAATATTGCTATATTCGATTTATTAGAATCCATTAATTTGAAAATATTACTAAAATGTTTGATTAAGATTTAATAGGTTGATACGATAGATATATGAAATTCAAATATAGAGTGACTTTATTTATTTAGGGATGGGTTATATTGAAGAATTTTGGTAACACTGGTTTTTGATTTAAATGAATGCAGAATTCATGATATTTTATTCTAGATCACACATAAACTTCCGTTTAATTCTTCCTTAAACTTACAATAGGTTCGCATTTAAAATACTTGCTGGATTCAAGGGAAGGCCCAAATAGCTCGCGGGACACATTCTAATTCTAATTTCTGAGAGACTACTCAGAATCGCTGCCTCGATATCCAAATAACCACCAAAGAATAGTTTGTGGATTCAAGAGCAATAATAATTCCTTACATATAACCAACGCTGCTATATTCATAGCATCAGATAGGGCTGGACAAAAAAATCAGAACCAAAAATCCGAACCGAAATCAAACCGAATAATAAGTCCAGATCTAATCCGATTTTAACTAAAATATCTAATGGTTCTTAAACATTGATACTCGTAGGTATCGGGTAATACCCAAACCGAAACAATATCTGATCGGATATCCAAATAACCGGAATATATTGAAGGTATAATGTATTTTTAATATTACAAGTATATCTTAGATATTTCAATTATATATTTTTTTAGTTTTTTTCTGGTTTTCGAATATATCTTAGTATTTTAGATATATTTTAAAAAATTTTATTGGATTTACATAAATAATTTTGAGTTTTCAAATATATTTTAGAATTTTCAGATATACTTTCAGTATTTTAGATCATAAATACCCGAACCAAACCAAAATCAAATAGGAACCGAAATTTTTAGGTACTAATTGAATATTAAAATTAAAAACTGAACCAACCCGGAATTAGAAGGAATCGAACCGGAACCGGACTGAAATTTTATAAATACCCACTGAATCTTAAATATGTAGAAACAAAAGACGCAGAACCAAACTTTTCGTACTTAGAACTGATCCGAATATTCGAACGTGCAGCCCTAGCATCAGAGTTTGCCAAGTAGCATACATGCACGTAGACATGACGAAGGGACGTGTGAATATGACAAAATAATTTGTAACAAGCAATATGAATTTCTCATAGTCCTCTTTTAATGTATCTTCTTTCTTTCTGTTTTTTCTTTCTTTTTTTTTAATCGTGTATCTTCTTTCTTTGTAATTTTTCTTTAGTGTATCTTGAATTCTTGATTAAAATCTAAATTTTCGTTTATTTACTTAAAAAGAGAGAGAAAACAAATTTCTTATGGCTTTTCTTTGCTTAGCTTGTAGATCTTGCAAGAAAAAAACCCAACTCTTTCTTCTATCTTTTGGTCGTCGAAAGTTTAATAGAAAGATTCATATTTACGGAAGATCTTTGGATTATATTCGTATAACATCAGGTTTCCTAATTTAACAGTCATATCATTAACTTGTCCGTATTTATTACAGTCAAATCATCTCCTTATGCAAGCAAAATCTCATGGATAGACAAAGATCATCGGGTATAATATAATTAAATGTGCTTAGGTCAGTCGATATACACGAAACATAAATTAGGAAACTCGTAGGATCTTCCGCTATCCATGTTCTTGGTGTATATATAGAAGAGAAGATCGCATTTTCATCTTCAACCATCCTCTCTTTTTTACTTCCTCTGCTTATCCGCTCTCAGTTTTTCAAGCTCCTCTGTTTCTCATGGCTCCACTTAACGATTCTCTGGCATCAATCACCGATGTCGTCGAATCCAAACCTCTTGACTTTCCAAAAAACAAGCCAATATTACAAGAAAACTATTTTAACCTATCCCAAGGGATTCTTCGTGCCCAAGAATCTTCTCCAATCCTCTTCGATGTTCCTCAGAACCTAACTTTCACACCATTTTCATCTCACTCCATATTCACCGATGCTCCTCTCCCGGTTCTCCTCCGTGTTCAAGCCAACGCTCACAAAGGAGGCTTTCTCGGCTTTACCAACGAGTCACCTTCCAATCTTCTCACAAACTCCTTGGGGAGATTCGAAAACAGAGAGTTCCTCAGCGTTTTCCGTTTCAAAATGTGGTGGTCGACGGCTTGGGTCGGAAAATCCGGGTCGGATCTTCAAGCCGAGACTCAGTGGGTGATGCTAAAGATTCCTGAGGTCGACTCCTATGTGGCCATCATACCTATCATAGAAGGATCTTTCAGAGCTGCACTTAACCCTGGTGAAAAAGGTAATGTCTTGATTTCTGTAGAGAGTGGCTCTACTCAAGTAAGAGAGTCATCTTTCAATTCCATTGCCTACATTCACATTTGTGACAATCCTTATAACCTCATGAGAGAGTCTTTTAGCGCACTTCGAGTCCATATGAACACCTTCAAGCTTCTAGAAGAGAAGAAGCTTCCGAAAATCGTCGATAAGTTTGGATGGTGCACTTGGGATGCTTGCTACTTGACTGTTGACCCTGCAACCATTTGGACCGGTGTTAAGGAGTTTGAAGATGGAGGCGTATGTCCCAAGTTTATCATCATTGATGATGGATGGCAAAGTATAAGCTTCGATGGTGATGAGCCAGGCAAAGACGCAGAGAATCTTGTCCTCGGTGGAGAGCAAATGACTGCGAGGCTTCACAGCTTCAAAGAATGTAAGAAGTTTAGAAACTACAAAGGTGGATCCTTTCTAGAAACTGATGCATCTCACTTCAACCCTCATAAACCGAAGATGATCATATACAAAGCGACCGAGCGGATTCAAGCGATTATAGAGAAACAGAAGTTGATTCGTGAATTTGGGGAACAAGATCTTCCTCAACTTGATGTAAAGATCAACAAGTTTAGCGAAGAACTCAATGCAATGTTTGATGACGATGGGAAACAAGATTCTTTGGGTTCTGAGGATGTTTCCGGCTCAGGTATGGAAGCTTTCACAAGGGATTTGAGGTTAAGGTTTAAGGGTTTAGATGGTATATATGTGTGGCATGCTCTATGCGGTGCTTGGAATGGTGTTAGACCTGAAACGTTAACGCATTTGAAATCCAAGATTGTTCCTTTCGAGATTTCACCTGGTCTAGATGCTTCAATGACTGATCTCGCAGTCGATAGGATCGTGGAAGCTGGGATTGGTCTTGTTCACCCTTCTAAAGCTCATGAATTCTACGATTCAATGCACTCTTATCTTGCTAGTGTTGGAGTTACAGGAGCCAAGATTGATGTTTTCCAAGTAAGTTATTTCGGTACTTTCACTTTGTCTAATTCTTACGTTCTCTGTTTCTTCTTTACATTTACAATTTTTTTTTTTTGTATGTGTTTATGTTTGTTGGTTTCAGACTTTAGAATCAGTATCAGAAGAACACGGAGGAAGAGTGGAGCTTGCTAAAGCTTACTACGATGGCTTGACCAAATCCATGATTAAGAATTTCAGTGGAACTGAAATCATTGCTAGTATGCAACAGTGCAATGAGTTCTTCTTCCTTGCCACAAAGCAAATCTCTATTGGCAGAGTTGGTAATAATATATAATATACAACCTTTTTGTTTCACCCATATTGTTTCTATAACTTTCCAAGCATTATAAAAGTTTTTGAATTTTGATCAGGTGATGACTTTTGGTGGCAAGACCCACATGGTGACCCACAAGGAGTGTATTGGCTACAAGGACTACACATGATTCATTGTTCTTACAACAGTTTCTGGATGGGTCAAATGATTCAACCAGATTGGGACATGTTCCAATCAGATCATGTCTGTGCCGAGTACCACGCGGCGTCTCGAGCCATCTCTGGTGGGCCTATCTACCTCAGTGATCATCTTGGCGAAGCCTCGCATAACTTTGATCTCATCAAGAAACTTGCTTTCTTTGATGGTACCGTCCCAAGGTGTCTCCACTATGCTCTTCCCACTAGAGATTCTCTCTTCAAGAACCCTTTGTTTGACAAAGAATCAATCCTTAAGATCTTCAACTTCAACAAGGTAATCAGCTTGAAACCAAAATCAAATGCTTAAACGATCGCAAATTTACTAAAAGCCAGATGATTTGTTTCAGTTTGGAGGAGTGATTGGAGCATTTAACTGTCAAGGAGCTGGGTGGAGCCCAAAGGAGCATAGGTTCAAGGGTTACAAAGAATGTTACAAAACTGTTTCAGGGACAATTCACGTCTCAGACATCGAATGGGATCAAAACCCAGAAGCTGCAGGATCTCAAGTGATCTACACCGGAGATTGCTTGGTCTACCAGAAGCAATCCGGGGAAATCCTTTTCATGAACTCAAAATCAGACGCGATCGAGATAACCCTAGAACCATCTTCGTTTGATCTGTTTAGTTTCGTGCCCGTCACGGAACTGGGAAGCTCAGGGGTTAGATTTGCACCTCTAGGGTTAATCAACATGTTCAACTGTGTTGGAACCGTTCAAGAGATGGAGGTTACTGATGATAACATCATTAGGATTGACTTGAAAGGCGAAGGAAGTTTCATGGCGTATTCAAGTTCTGCTCCAGAGATGTGTTACTTGGACGACAAGGAAGCTGAATTTAAGTGGGAAGAGGAAACTGGTAAACTCAGTTTTTATGTTCCTTGGGTTAAACAATCTGGTGGCATCTCTCATCTCTCTTTCACCTTCTAAGAATTTGTCTGGATTTTCTTTTCTTCGTTTTGCATTGTGTAATCAGAAATCCGGTCTTAACACCCGAATTATCTGTTTGGTTCAGTTTTTATTTATCCTTTAACTTGAAGAATTATTAAGAAAAATTTAATATTATTGAGTTGTTATTTTTTTCCCTTTTTGTTCTGTTTTGGTATGCTGTCAGTGTTGATTCAATTCAGTTATAGTTACATCATTAGTTTTCCAGATTTTGATTTAAGGATTTTGTTTTTGTTCAGTCATAATCATACTCGAGTTCAAATATTCTGGATATTATAAAAAGTTTTTGATTCGCGTTTTTGTATTTCCGGTTTTATTTCAACTTTCAAAGCACATTGGTTCGATTTCTGTATGATATTAGTGTTATTGTTAATTCTTACTTAATTTTCTTCAGAAAAGTAATCTGTTTTTTTTTTTAATAAAAAGAAATCATTATTGCTCCAAAAAGAAAAAAGAAAACGAAAATAGCTAGAGTTTTGTTTGTTTGTGTTCGTGTCTTAGTCAGTTATCAATATAGTGCCTTTGTTGGACCCATGATATTTTTAGACAACGTGTGTCATAAGACCATGGGACCGTAACGGCTATTTTTGTATATATAACATACATGTGTCTTTAAACCAGGAAGGCAGGCGCAATTCAATTTAACTTGGCTTTACACAAAGAAGGAGGAGTATTCTGTAATGTCTGGTTATACAGTCTCCTGAAGAAGCCAAATAGAGTTAGCAAAGAAATATGGGATTTGGCGCCTCTCAATAACTCTCCAGCTTATTGTCTCCAATGGAATAATACCAGTAATAATCTCTTTTTTCTCGTAGAAATTTCTTTAATCTAATAGTTTAATTAAATATTTATTAATATTTCTATATTCGTACGTCTAAGTTTTAAATTTTTAAAAACGCAATTTATTGTGTAGATTAAAGACAATAAATTTATAAGAGATCAATATAATGTAACCGTTAATATATATCTTCCTAAAGTAAATTCAAGTAGAATCTGTATGCATAGTTATGAAATATTAGTGTACAAATCGAAAAAATACTTTTATTTTATTATTCACTTTAATCCACTTTTTTTTCTTTTTTTCTATTGTGCCAGATCAATTTATCACTCTGATTTACTATTAACGAGATTCTTGAACTTTTTATGTGTTCCTTGTACTTTCACCCATATATATACGGTTTTAATTATATATTTTCCATCATTAAACTTCAACCACTAATTATCACATTTGTTACCCTTAATTTGATATCAATAATTATCATAATGTTCTCTCACGTATAATTTATATACCATTTCTTAAAAGATTCTGAGTTTAGATTCAACATATTAAGTACAATTTTCAGCTTTAAATCTAACATAATACCTATAATTTTCAGGGCGTGTCTACAGTTTTTATAAAATAATCCAGAACTTTTTTCAAACTTTTCTTATTTCCATGCGCCTAATAACTAATCGTTTATCTCACTTTCTTTCTAACGCACATAACATTTCTATGTGACTAAAAGCAGAAGCAAATACAGATATACAGTGATATCAATCTAATATTATTGCAAATTAAAATTTGAAATTGCCCACATCTCTAATAAAAACTTGAAACCGTCCTGTTTTGTTAACTTACCCTTTTAAAAATAAAATATTGAAAAGAAAATAAATAAAAAGAAGACATTTTAAAAATAAATAAAAAGGCCGAAAAGAAAGTCCATAAAGTTCTCCTGATCAAAGCTGGCAAGTCTTCAAAACTTTTTTAAAAATTTCCAATTTTCGTTCGGCGACATAATTAAAAATCCAAAAGACATTTTTGTGTGTTGTGTTTCTATATATATATATATATAACGGATATAATGGAGACCAAAAAAAAAACATTATTTTTTTTGTCTCCATTTCTCTTTTTGACTCGTATGAACCCTAATTTTGGGTTGAATACTCTCTCTCTCTCTTTCTCTCTCTTTTCTTAAAATTGGGTTTCAAAGTTCTTACCTTTTGTCTTCCTCGTACCTCGAAGCATCGAGGGGTTTCGACATTCCCAGCGATTATGCTCGAATCCGTGAGTTGTTAAGGTTGTTTGTCTGCGGGTATTTTCCTGTTTTCCTTTTCCAGTTTCCTTTCAAAATTGCAACCTTTGATAGATTAGAGGTTTTCTTTTGCCTGGTGGTTCATCTGTTGCTGCATTTGTTCTCCGAATCCTATGTCCTGAAAGCTGCTCAAAAAAACAAAAAGAAAATATCAAAACTTTGTTCTTGTTTAGTTTATGATTCAAAAGCGGAGGTGATTCGGTTAGCTATACCATGTTAGCATTTGTTGATGGATTGTTTTGCTACTCTTGTTTTTTTGTACATTAGCAGGAGGGCGAAGGGACTTGAAAGAGAGAGTCTTTTGTGTTGAGGAAGCCGCTAGAGAGGTTTCGTCAGGGGAAGTTTTAGGATGGATCAAATTGTTTCAGGAGAAGAAGAAGAGGATCTTGATGTTGACATTGAAGAAGGTGGTGTGTTCAATGAGACGCAAGGTATGACGGCGAGTCTTGTTTCCTCGTCAGAAAGGATATCAGAGGATGTTTTGGATCAGGTTTGGAGTGGACGTTTGAGTTATGACGGCTCTGAAAAGGTTGCTGCTGATGATGATCTGATAAACCCGTTAATGGGAGATGGAAAGCGGAGAGAAAGAAGCAGTCAAAGTCTGGACCTTTCGGATCGGAATTTCGATAACGTCAAGTTTAAGAAGACGAGGAAGCCTTCGAAGCCGCCCAGACCTCCAAAAGGTCCCTCTTTGACTGCAAACGACCAGAAGTTGATGAGGGAAATCGCTGAGCTCGCTATGAGGAAGCGTGCCAGGATTGAACGGATGAAAACACTGAGAAGAATGAAAGCTGCGAAGTCATCGTCTCCTTGCAGTAGCATTTTCGCCATGATCGTGACGGTTGTATTCTTCGTCTTCCTCATCTTTCAAGGTAAGATTTCTTTCTTTGAAGAACTCAGAATTGCTATGTTGGTTTGGTTTCGCCTAGTTTCTATATCGTTTACATGTTTTCAGGTTAGATTTTCTGCCTTTAAAATAACCTATCTTTGTGTAATGTTGGTTCTTCAGCCATCGCACACTTGTCATCTTTCTTGTTGTAGCTTTGGACATCTTTGGTCAAATGTTCTATTAGGTATTTCTTTTTGTTCTGTGTTGTTAAAATGACTAAAGCTTCTGTTATCTCAGCGAGCTACCTCAATTTCTCATTTTGCAGGGTTCTTCACCAGCAATGCAAGTTTGAATTTAGACAATTCTCCTGCACCAACTGTTTCAGCCAATAACCGTATGGTCTCTGTTCAGTTTTACAATGAGTTTGCTCCCCGTGAGAGGATTGATCCCAGCCCTACCACGTCTTTCAGGTGAGAATCCTTACTCTTTTCTTCATCACGTTGCACGGAAACTTGTCCCCATGGACCAGAGAGAACAGATTCTACACAGAATTTAACCGCGGTCATAGCAATGTCTTCAAACTGATGATGTTTCTCTGTAAATTTCAGGTATAAGAGAGTCTCGGGTGCAGACAATGAATAAAACACAAGAGAAATTACCAGATGAGTTCTCTTCGGATTCTTGTAACGTAAACCAAAAACAGTACTTATGTTTTGTTTTGTTCGTAAATTCTTGACATCAATCTGTTGTTCCTTTTACTCTGTTCTTGTGCTCATATGTGAGTCTGTGTGTGTGTATATATTCTAATGGATGAGTCTCTTCCTTCTTTGAGGTTAGGCTTTGTACAGCAACTGAGTCTTATGGCTTAAACAATAATGCTAATGCTGATGAAGTGATGATGGTTGATGATAATGAGTTATTGATGATGGCCAGGCTTTTAATTGTTTGTTTCAGAGCTTTATAGGCATCATTATCTCTGAAGAAATTGAGGCGGCAGATGATGATGATTAATCATTGATGAAGATAACATCGATCTTAGTTTTTTTCTTCATGGTGTCTGTTTCAAGTTTATATAGAAAATTGATTATTAATGAAGAATTTCCGCGTGACAAAGTATTGCAGAATTTTTCCAATGAAATTTTTTGTTTTTAGTTATTGAACAAAGGACTTATCTTTGCTGATGATTTTCTCACAGCAAGGGAAAATAAGACATGATTGATTACCAATCGGGTTCTATAATGTTAACGGCCGCAACAGCAACATTTTTTTACGAAATATTCTACTATTTTTATCGCAATCTTTTTTTTTTAGAGAAAAGAAAGCAAAACCAGCAATCTGTAAAATGGAAATCTTCGATGATAAAAAAAAAAAAAAGAAACCATGAATTATCTTTTTAATATTGTTGAAGTATAAATTTCCAGGGACTCACACACTCGGATCTCTTCAGCCATGATCCAAATTTGGTTTGGCTCCGACATCTCCGGCATAGCAGAACTTTGCGTGCATCGCCTGTTTCCTCCATGGTTTAATTACTGGTTCAACTTTAATCTTCTCTTGGATCTAATTATAATGGGCTTAGTCTCAGCAGTCACTATAGCCTCAATGGGCTTGTAAAATCTTTTATCTTCCTCTTTCCCTTTTAAATAGAAAAATTTCGGTCAAAAAAAAAGGGTATAAATTTCCACCTATTTAATTAATTTAGATTCGTAAACTATAATTTAGAAATCCAAGAAATTGCATAAAAACATTATTAAAGTGGAAAGACATGAAGCATAATCAAATCCTAAATTTGGATTCGTTCAGAGTAATCTAACTTCTACGATCAGATTAATTGTCAACTTATTTCTACAATTTATTTAAAAGAGTAATAAAGTGTTTTATTTTGCAACGGCTGAATCCATAAAAAATAAATACTAAAAATATACAATCAAATAGATTAAATAAAATATTAAATATGATTTCGAAATATAAAAATAATATTCTTTATATATACAAAAAACACTATTTTTTACTAATTATTTCTTATTTTTTATAGAAAAAGTTACGAATTCATCGATATTAATTTTTTTTTTCTTTTTTACCTTATTTTGTTTTTTTATCAAATTTAAACTCTTAAATATTTGTCCAAAAAATCATTCATTTTTTCATTCTTAACCAATTTCAACTTTCAAAATATTCATATTTACAATTTTGATATTAATTATAGTTTTTGCTATAACAAATATCTCTTACACAATGAAAAATATAAATCAATGCTATATTATTTGTACTAGGAGAAAACTTGCTTTTAAATGTTTTGAATATCTAATGTTTTAAATATATTTTGATTATCGAATTATTTTATTTTTTTCTTTACATTTTTTTTTGTTTCTAACAATTCTATTGAATTATAAAATAATATAATAAGTGAGTTTTGTATTTTTGACATGTATTATATAATATATTTTTAATCAAATAATTTTGATATCACATGAGTTTTGTTTTTAATATCTATTATATAATATATTTTTGATCAAATAATTTTGACTATCAGTTTCTTTTCTACAATTTTATTTATGAATTTTAATTTTGTTAAACTTTTTATCATCCTTATAATAACAATATATTTACTTTTCATACTATTTTCATTAATACAAATTCCAACATTATAATAATTTTATAAATAAATAAATATATATATATATATATATATATATATATATATATATT
>OVBI01003273.1:0-13505 GCA_900406495.1 Sisymbrium altissimum
ATTTGGAACTTGATGTCCCCAATGCTTAAAAGGGACTTTTAATGAGTATGGGGGCTAATGAAAATGAATACCACTTGTAACAAGCATTAGGGGACTTCTAAATGAGGACAGATAAGATCTAGACCTTATTTCTCACTCATTTGGGGACACCACTAATCAACAATCCCAAAGACCAAAAACGAGAATCTAGAACTGAAATAGGTCCCATCTGGATCCACATGAGAACTTCATGTCCCCAAATGCTTAATGTGGACATTTAATGAGTATGAGCCCAATGCCAATGAATACACCTTGAAACAACCATTAAGGGACTCCTAAATACAAAAAGAGGAGATCTAGACCTTGTTTCTCATTCAATTGAGGACACCATTGATCAACAATCCCAAAGACCAAAAATAGTAATCTAGAACTGGCTGAGTCCTATTTCGATCCAAATAGGAACTTCATGTCCCCAAATGCTTAAATGGGAGTTTTAATGGCTATGGAGGCGAATTACAATAAATACCACTTGAAACAAGCATTAGGGGACTCATAAATGAGGATGAAGAAGTTCTAGACCTTGTTTTTTATTCAATTGGGGAGATCATTGATCAACCATCCCAAAGACCAAAAACGAGAATCTAGAACTGGAATGAGTCCCATTTGGATACAATTTGGAACTTGATGTCCCCAATGCTTAAAAGGGACTTTTAATGAGTATGGGGGCTAATGAAAATGAATACCACTTGTAACAAGCATTAGGGGACTTCTAAATGAGGACAGATAAGATCTAGACCTTATTTCTCACTCATTTGGGGACACCACTAATCAACAATCCCAAAGACCAAAAACGAGAATCTAGAACTAAAATGAGTCCCATTTGGATCCACAAGGGTACTTCATCTATCCAAATGCTTAAAGTGGACTTTTAAAGAGTATGGAGTCCAATGACAATGAATACCACTTGAAACAACCATTAAGGGACTCGTCAATCAAAAAGGAAAAGATGTTGACCTTGTTTCTCAGTCATTTGGGGACACCACTTTTCAACAATACCAATGACCAAAAACGACAATCTAGAAGTGGAATGAGTCCCATTTGGATCCAAAAGGGAACTTCATGTCCCAAAATGCTTAAAGTGGACTTTTAATGAGTATGGAGTCCAATGACGATGAATACCACTTGAAACAACCATTAGGGGACTACTAAATGCAAAAAGAGAAGATCTAGACCTTTTTCTCATTCAATTGGGGACACCATTGATCAACAATCCCAAAGATCAAAAACTGTAATCTAGAACTGGAATGAGTCCTGTTTGGATCCAAATGGGAACTTCATGTCCCCAAATGCTTAAAAGGGAGTTTTAATGGGTATGGAGGCGAATGACAATAAATACCACTTGAAACAAGCATTAGGAGACTCATAAATGCGGATGGAGAAGATCTAGACCTTGTGTTTCATTAAATTGGGGACACCATTTAATGGAATCTCTGGACCGGAGGTTTGCAGATGTGTGGGATGGAAGCTGTCGTCGGCCGTACAGCACCTACGAGTAACTTGGTTGATGGATTTGTGTTTGAACGATGAAGTGGTCGATGGAATCAAACGGCTGGCCGTACTGTCCTTTCCGGATGATTGGTTGATGGAATCAAACAGCTGGCCGTACGGTCCTTTCTGGATGATTGGTCGATGGTACAATGAACTGTGAGGGTGGAGTGAAGGTCCCCCACACGATCCGATGGGATGAACCGTGATAAGACAAGGAGAAATCCTGGATTTCTCTAACGCACAGAGTGCTTTAAGACTTTTCTTATAGAAGAAAGTTCGAGTTTTTATTATCACAAGGTGTGAAAAATTACAAGGCTGCAGGGGGACTTATATAATGTCAATCAGTCGTGCCCTTCTAGGGGTCTTTGAAGCAAATTACATTTAATGCTAAAGCTAAAGAAATGGTGAACATTGTGCCTTACTTCTACGGATTCAAAAATGTGGCTAAACAAGTTGCCTTAAGAATATTCAAGTAAATGAGAAAGCAGGAAATCAGCAATTCAAATAATTGACTAGAGAAGAAATTACCTGACTGACCGTAGGCGTGGAAGTGGAATGAACTTGTCGGAATTGTAGAGTTTGGGTCAAGCGCGTGTGATGGTAAATATAGTAAGTCCGTGCGAGAAGTGCGCGTCCATTGGTCGGTCCAAATCATGTGAATGATTTGGTTGCGTGAAGGATTCGTCCGGTTCGATGTTTTGCTCGGGTAAAAATTGGTTTAGCCCGGTCGAATTTAAGTTTGGGTCGAGGGAGATTGGTTTTGGCCCGATAGTTGCGCGTCTCGGGGAGTCCAGGGTCCGGTACGGTTTGGTTTAGTGATTTACCCGATGTATAGCTCGTGCGACTCAGTGATTTTTAGTCCCGCGTCTCGGTCCGATCTTGACCCGAGGTTTAGCTTGGTCGCGACTTGATCAGTTGTTGCCGCGTCCCGATGATTGACTTGTGCTATGTTTGCATCTCCCGCGTCTCGATAAATCCTTCCCGCGTCTCAAGACTTTGTCTCTGTGTCTCGATACTTGTCGCCTACGCCTCGATTACTCTGGTCCGCATCTCGGTTGAACTGTCCTGTGTCTCTATGCTCCATTATCGCGTCTCGATAGTCTTCGACTGCATCCTGATGATTGGTACCCGCATCCCGATAGGCTATGACCGCGTCCCGATGATCACCATCCGCATCTAGATGGTCTCCGGCTGTGTCCCGATGATTGTTGCCCGCGTTCCGATAGACTATGACCGCGTCCCGATCTGCTTTCTTCGCGTCCTGATAGATATTCTGAGCTGCCTTAGCCTTATAAACACTCATTTGGGTCATTTTCTTGTCTAAGTCATCAACCTCCTACCTTGCTACCAAAGTTGCAACGGCTTCATTGATGTTCTCCAGAAGGGTTCTTGCTCCTGACCACGTCATTGGTTTGGACCGTACGGTCGGAAAGGGCTGAACCGGGGCTTCTTGAGTTGATTTAGGTCGTGGGTTTGCATCATCCCCTCCCCCTTGAGAATGTTCTGTCCTCATAACAGTTTCTCCTGCATCATAAAACGTCAAGTCAGCAACATCAATCACTGGTAAAATTTGGTACTCACCTTTGAGGTCTAACTCATAAGCATTGTCGTTGATCTTCGTATGGTCCGATTCCCTTGGGTGATAGCTTGTTTGGTCTCTCTTTTGGGAAACGATCTTCTCGAAGATGGATCCACCCTTTGTTGCCTGGTTTTAAGAGCAGTTCCTTCCACTTCTTTTCTGCTAGCTTCTTGGCTTGCTCGTTCCTCTTCTCTATGCTGTCTTTAGCTCGTTAGTATTGCTTCTTCACCAACTCTGACTTGGTTATGCCAGTTTGATGGACTAGCTCCGTTTATGGCAAGGGAATTGGCGTCATATCCAATAGTGTATGCGGCTTAAAACCATAGACAATCTCGAAGGGGCAAAGATTAGTAGCTGAGTGTTTAGCTCGGTTATAAGCAAATTCAACGACAGGGATGCATTCAAGCCAATTGGATAGGTTGTTACCGACCGCGGCCCTTAAAAGGGTCGTGAGTGTTCGGTTGGTGACTTCAATCTGACCGTCTGTCTGTGGGTGGCAAGAAGTTAAGAATAATAGCTTGGTTCCCAGCTTCCTCCACAACGTCCTCCAGAAATGGCCTAAAAACTTTGGGTCTCGGTCGGACATAATGGTCTGTGGGAGACCGTGTGGCCTTACTACTTCCCTGAAGAACAAATCGGCCACCTGGGTTGCGTCATTGGTCTTGGTACGAAGGATGAAATGGGCCATCTTTCTAAAACGGTCCACCACCACAAAAACAGAATCCTTCCTCCTGATGCTCGGCAATCCTACAAAAAAGTCCATGGAAATGTCTACCCAAGGCATATCAGAAAAAGATAAAGGAGTGTAAAGTCCATGAGGATGCAACCTAGATTATGCATTTCGGCAGGTCGTGCATCTCGAGCAAAATCTCTCCACGTCTCTTTTCTGATGCAGCCAAAAGAAGTGTTCCGCTATGATGCTCTTGTCCATGCCAAAGTGTCCCATGAGTCCTCCCCCATGTGCCTTGGCCTTGATCAATTCCCTCATCGAACTTTGTGGAATACAAAGTTTCCTATCCTTAAATAAAAATCCTTCATGCCGGTAGTACGGTCCTATGGCTCCTCGGGTGCATTGAGCAAAAATGCCCCCTAGGTCCGGGTCGTTGGCATATAGGTCTTTCAAGTGACTGAACCCCATTATTCTGGCCTCCATGGTGGATATGAGAGCGCACCGCCTGGATAATGCATCTGCCACCGTGTTCTCACTTCATTTCTTCTATTTAATGATGTACGGGAAGGTTTCTACGAACTCCAGCCACCATGCACGCCTTTTCTTCAGGTTGTTTTGTCCTCTGAGATACTTCAGCGTCTCGTGGTCCGTGTGAATAATGAACTCTTTGCTGAGGAGGTAATGCTGCCACGTCTCCAATGACTGAACCAGTGCATATAACTCCTTGTTGTAGGTGGGGTAGTTCAATGCGGCTCCATTCAATTTCTCACTGAAGAATGCCACCGGTTTCCCTCTTTGTGTAAGTACTGCTCCAATCCCTGTTCCTGAAGTATCACACTCAGCGTCAAACATTTTAGTAAAGTTTGGTAATACCAAAACCGGAGCGTGTGTAAGGCTGTCCTTGAGTTTATTGAAGGCTGCTTCCTTTTTTGGTCCCCATGAGAATGCCACGTCCTTTTTGATGACTGCGGTCAATGGTGCTGCAATGGTGCTGAAATCCTTCACGAACCGTCGGTAGAAACTGGCTAGACCGTGAAAACTTCTGACAAGTCCAATGGATGTAGGTGTTGACCACTCTTGTATAGCCTTGATTTTCTCCTGGTCAACCTTTAAACCCTGTGCACTCAACAACAAATCCTAAAAAGACCAGCTGATCAGTGCAGAATATACATTTCTTAAGGTTGGCATAATATTTTTCCAACGCAAGGTTTCAAGAACTTTTTCTAGATGGACCAAGTGATCTTTTAAGCAGGTGTTATATACTAAGATGTCATCAAAGTACACAACAACAAACTTACAGATAAAGGCTCTTAGAACATGGTTCATTAGCCTCATGAAAGTGCTCGGTGCGTTGGTCAAGCCAAAAGGCATGACTAACCACTCGTACAGACCCCTCTTGGTCTTGAAGGCAGTCTTCCATTCGTCTCCTTCTTTCATTCTGACCTGATGATAACCACTTTTAAGATCAATTTTAGAAAAGATAGTGGCACCACTTAACTCATCAAGCATGTCATCTAGCCGGGGAATAGGATGGCGATATTTGATTGTGATGTTGTTAATTGCTCGGCAGTCCACACACATTCTCCAAGTCTCATCCTTCTTAGGTACCAAGATGACTGGTACGGCACAAGGACTTATGCTTTCTCAGACATATCTTTGCTTCATGAATTCTTGGACTTGTTTCTCCAGTTCTTTGGCATCCTCGGGTTAACTCGGTAGGCAGGCCTGTTGGGAAGGGGAACTCCGGGAACAAGGTCGATCTGGTGTTCAATTCCTCGAATGGGTGGAAGACCAGCCGGTATCTCTTCGGGAAACACGTCGTTGAAAAGGTCTAGGAGCTTTTTGATCCCGTCTGGATAGCTTGCGGCCTCAGTTCCTGCAAGATAACCTAGTTCTTTGGCATCCTCGGGTTAACTCGGTAGGCAGGCCTGTTGGGAAGGGGAACTCCGGGAACAAGGTCGATCTGGTGTTCAATTCCTCGAATGGGTGGAAGACCAGCCGGTATCTCTTCGGGAAACACGTCGTTGAAAAGGTCTAGGAGCTTTTTGATCCCGTCTGGATAGCTTGCGGCCTCAGTTCCTGCAAGATAACCTTCTTTAAAGATCATTAATAACACCTGTTTGTTCATCTCTAAAGATTTTAAAACTTTGCAAGCTGAAATGAAAAGGTCAGTTTTGCTAATCTTTTCTGCCTTAGCCCCTTTGTCCATGGCCTTTTGCAAGTCGTGAACTTCGTGTGGGGTTAGGGGAGCCAGATTGTGCTGCCGGTTGTTGTGGTCAAAGCTGTAGTAGTTGGTCCGGCCGTTGTGCATGCTCTCTTTATCGAATTGCCATGGTCGGCCCAAGAGGATGTGCCAGGCTTGCATCGGCACTACGTTGCAGAGGGCTTGGTCGGTGTATTTTCCGATGCTGAATGGGACTACAACCTGTTCGCTGATCCGTAGTTCCACTTTGTCATCGAGCCGTTTTAAACGGTACGGTCGGGGATGTTTGGTCTTGGTCAGGCGAAGTTTGTCCACCAGATACTTACTCGCCACGTTGGCGCAGGGGCCTCCATTGATGATCAGGCTATATACTTTGGACTGAATTGTGCACCGAGAGTGGAATATGTTCTCACGTTGAATCGTCTCTGGTTCGAACATTGCACTGAGGGACCGCCGTGTGACCAGTATCTCTCCTACGTCCGGATAGTCGATGACTTCGTCGTCGGTCACTTCGGTGTTGACTTCAGCTTCGTCACATAATTCTATTTCACCGTAGTCCCTTAAGACCATAGCCCGTTGGTTGGGGCAATCCCTGGCGTAGTGGCATTTGGCCTAGCCCTTGAAGCATGTCACGTCTCGGGCCCGTGTGGTCGGAGTGTTGCTGGCACTAGGCTTGGTGGATTTATTGACCTCCGGGGCTGGTTTGCGTGTAACGGTTTCTATAGCTTTGCCCTTGTCGAAGCTACGTGAGGGTGGATTCCAAGTTGGCTTGGAACGGTTGAGGGAGGCAGTCTTTCTCTAGATGTGCTGTTCTGCTTGGATGACAAGGTGTAGTATCTCTTAGATCGCCGTAGGGTTGGCGCCCCACCTTTCGGGCTATACGGTCCTGAAGGCCATCTAAGAACTGATCCATGAGTGTCTCTTGTGAATCAGACACTTCTAGCCGGTTCTTTAAGGTCTCAAACTCCTCAAAGTATTCTTCAACAGACTTAGTTCCTTGAGACAGCTTGCAAAACTTCTTCTGCAAGTCTCGGTGATAGTAAGCTGGCACGTACCGCTTGCGGAGGTGAAAGCTCATGTCTTCCCAAGTGAGGATTTGGCGAAGTCTGTGTCGTCTACGATCAGCTACGTCTCTGTCCCACCAGGCAAGAGCATTGTCCGTGACCTGGGCAGCTGCTAACAAGACATTGCGTTGGTCGGAGTAGTCATAGTACTCAAATATGTAGTCCATGCGTCGCTCCCAATCGAGATAGGCCTCGGGGTTGATCTTGCCTGCAAATGTGGATGGTGCAAGCTTAAGATCTCGGCTGCCGGGTCGCAGGTCATCATCATCGTGATGCCGTGATCGCTCCCGATCATTTCGGTGTTACCCGTGTCGTCGTACGTTCGCGTCCCTGTTGCGTCCACTGTCGTGGTCGGGGTCATCGTGCGCGTCTCGATGGTTTGTCGGACCATCGTTACCGCGTCTCCGGGAAGCTCGGCTATCATCGTCCGAGTAGTCGTCGGCATCATCGTTGCTTTGGTTCTCGACCTAGATGATCCGGTTGGTCAATCCTTCGATGGCTGCCATGATTTGGGCGAACTGGTCGCGTGCATTAGCATCCGTGTTGTCACCTGACATTTTCGTAAGTTTTTGTGTGAGTTTTATATTTTAGACTAAGAAAAATATGCGTATGAAATATAAAGGAATGATATAAATTCAAACAAGTTGACCGAATTAAAACGTGATTGATGAAAAGACTTAATTAGCGGACTGATTAAAATTTGAATGGTACGCGAACTAAATAAGGAAACTATTAAATGATTTTTTTTTTATCGCAGACAAAATAGATGCACGAAGAACAAATGATAAAAATAAATCAAAGGAGAAGGATTGTTATCAGTTTTGGATGATCAGAATGGATGAGTGATGCGGTGGTTGGCGCGTTTTTCGTCCGATGAGTGAGATCCTGAAACAAGAGAAGAAACAAAGTATGACTGTTCTTTTTTTTGTTTTATATAAGTATGAGATGAAGGTAGTAGAAATCGGAAAAGAAAACACCTAAGCAAGAAGAGCTTTTAGAGCTCTGATACAAGATAATGCAATCTCTGGACCGGAGGTTTGCAGATGTGTGGGATGGAAGCTATCATCGGCTGTACGGCACCTACGAGTAACTTGGTCGATGGATTTGTGTTAGACCGATGAAGTGGTCGATGGAATCAAACGGCTGCCCATACGGTCCTTTCCGCATGATTGGTCGATGGTACGATGAACTGTGAGGGTGGACTGAAGGTCGCCACACGGTCCGATGGGATGAACCGTGATAAGACAAGGAGAAATCCCGGATTTCTGTAAGACACAGAGTGCTTTAAGACTTTTCTTATAGAAGAAAGTTCGAGTTTTTATTATCAAAAGGTGTGAAAAATTACAAGGCTGCAGGGGGACTTATATACTGTTAATCAGCCGTGCCCTTCTAGGGGTGTTTGAAGCAATTTACATTTAATGCTAAAGCTAAAGAAATGGTGAACATTGTGCCTTACTTCTACGGATTCAAAAATGTGGCTAAACAAGTTGACTTAAGAATATTCAAGTAGATGAGAAAGCAAGAAATCAGCAATTCAAATAATTGACTAGAGAAGAAATTACCTGTCTTACTGTAGGCGTGGAAGTGGAATGAACTTGGTCGGAATTGTGGAGTTTGGGTCAGGCGCGTGTGATGGTAAATATGGTAAGTATGTGCGAGGTGTGCGCGTCCTTTGGTCGGTCCAAATCATGTGAATGATTTGGTTGCGTGAAGAAGTCGTCCGGTTCGATGTTTTGCTCAGGGAAATATTGGTTTAGCCTGGTCGAATTAAGTTTGGGTCGAGGGAGATTGGTTTTGGCCCGATGGTTGCGCGTCTCGGGGAGTCCAGGGTCCGGTACGGGTTTGGCTAAGCAACTGACCCGATGTCTGGCTCGTGCGAATCGGTGATTTCTAGTCCCACGTCTCAGTCCGATCTTGACCCGATGTTTTGCTTGGTCGCGTCTTGATCAGTTGTTGTCGCGTCCCAATGACTGACTTGTGCTATGTTTGAATCTCCCGCGTCTCGATAAATCCTTCCCGCATTTCGAGACTTTGTCTTTGTGTCTCGAGACTTTGTCTTTCTGTCTCGATACTTGTCGCGTACACCTCGATTACTCTGGTCCGCGTCTCAGTTGAACTGTCATGCGTCTTTATACTCCATGATCACGTCTTGATAGTCCTCGACTGTGTCCTGATGATTGTTGCCCGCGTCCCGATAGACTATGACCGCGTCCCGATAGACTATGACCGCGTCCCGATGGTTTCCGGCTGCGTCCGGATGATTGTTGCACACGTCCCGATAGACTATGACCACGTCCCGATGAGCTTCCCTCGCGTCCCGATAGCTATTCTGAGCTGCCTTAGCCTTAGAAATACTCATTTGGGTTATTTTCTCGGCTACGTCATCAACCTCCTGCCTTACTACCAAAGTTGCAACGGCTTCATTGATGTTCTCCTGAAGGGTTCTTGCTCCTGACCGCGTCATTGGTTTGGACCGTACAGTCGGAAAGACTGAACCGGGGCTTCTTGAGTTGATTAAGGTCGTGGGTTTTCATCACCATTGATCAATCATTCCAAAGACCAAAAACGAGAATGTAGAACTTGAATGAGTCCCATTTCGATCCAAATTGGAAATTAATGTCCCCAATGCTTAAAAGGGACTTTTAATGAGTATGGAGGTTAAAGAAAATGAATACCACTTGTAACAAGCATTAGGGGACTTCTAAATGAGGATGGATAAAATCTAGATCTTGTTTCTCAGTCATTTGGGGACACCACTGATCAACAATCCCAAAGACCAGAAACGAGAATCTAGAACTGAAATGAGCCCCATTTGGATCCATAAGGGAACTTCATGTCCCCAAATGCTTAAAGTGGACTTTTAATGAGTATGAGCCCAATGCCAATGATTTCCACTTGAAACAACCATTAAAGGACTACTAAATGCAAAAAGAAGAGATATATACCTTGTTTCTCATTCAATTGAGGACACAATTGATCAACAACCCCAAAGACCAAAAACGGTAATGTAGAACTGGAATGAGTCCTGTTTGGATCCAAATGGGAACTTCATGTCCCCAAATGCTTATAAGGGAGTTTTAATGGGTATGGAGGCGAATGACAATAAATACCACTTGAAACAAGCATTAGGGGACTCATAAATAAGGATGGACAAGATCTAGACCTTGTTTTTTATTCAATTGGGGAGACCATTGATCAACCATCCCAAATACCAGAAACGAGAATCTAGAACTGAAATGAGTCTGATTTGGATACAAATTGGAACTAGATGTCCCCAATGCTTAAAAGGGACTTTTAATGAGTATAGAGGTTAATGAAAATGAATACCACTAGTAACAAGCATTAGGGGACTTCTAAATGAGGATGGATAATATCTAGACCTTGTTTCTCACTCATTTGGGGACACCACTAATCAACAATCCCAAAGACCAAAAACGAGAATCTAGAATTGAAATAAGTCTCATTTGGATCCACAAGGGAACTTCATGTCCCCAGATGCTTAATGAGTATGAGCCCAATGCCAATGAATACCACTTGAAACAAACATTAAAGGAATCCTAAATGCAAAAAGAGGAGATCTAGACATTCTTTCTCATTCAATTGGGAACACCATTGATCAACAATCCCAAAGACCAAACGCGGTAATCTAGAACTGGAATGAGTGCTGTTTGGATCCAAATTGGAACTTCATCTCCCCAAATTCATAAAAGGGAGTTTTAATGAGTATGGATGCCAATGACAATAAATACAACTTGAAACAAGCAATAGGGGACTCATAAATGGGGATGGAGAAGAACTAGACCTTGTTTTTCATTCAATTGGGGAGACCACTGATCAACAATCCCAAAGACCAAAAACAAGAAACTAGAATTGAAATGAGTCCCATATGGATCCACAAGGGAACTTCATGTCCCCAAATTCATAAAGTGAACTTTTAATGAGCATGAGCGAAATGCCAATGAATACCACTTGAAACAACCATTAAGGGACTCTTAAATGCAAAAAGAGGAGATATAGACCTTGTTTCAAATTCAATTGAGGACAACATTGATCAACAAACCCAAAGACCAAAATCGGTAATCTATAACTGGAATGAGTCATGTTTGGATCCAAATGGGAATTTCATTTCCCCAAATGATTGAAAGGGAGTTTTAATGGGTATGGAGGCGAATGGCAATAAATACCACTTGAAATAAGCATTAGGGGACTCATAAACGGGGATGGATAAGATGTAGACCTTGTTTTCTATTCAATTGGGGACACCATTGATCAACCATCCCAAAGACCAAAAACGGGAATCTAGAACTGGAATAAGTCCCATTTGGATCCAAATTGGAACTTTATGTCCCCAATGCTTCAAAGGGACATTTAATGAGTATTGAGGTTAATGAAAATGAATACCACTTGTAACAAGAATTAGGGGACTTCTAAATGAGGAATGAGGATGGATAAGATCTATACCTTGTTTCTCAGTCATTTGCGGACACCACTGATCAACAATCCCAAAGACCAAAAACGAGAATCTATAACTGAAATGAGTCTCATCTGGATCCACAAGGGAACTTCATGTCCCCAAATTCTTAAAGTGGACTTTTAATGAGTATAAGCCAAATGCCAATGAATACCACTTGAAACAACCATTAAGGGACTCCTAAATGCAAAAAGAGGAGATATATACCTTGTTTCAAATTCAATTGAGGACAACATTGATCAACAATCCCAAAGACCAGAAACGGTAATCTAGAACTGGAATGAGTCATGTTTGGATCCAAATGGGAACTTCATTTCCCCAAATGATTAAAAGGGAGTTTTAATGGGTACGGATGCGAATAGAAATAACTACCACTTGAAACAAGCATTAGGGGACTCATAAATGGGGATGGAGAAGATGTAGACCTTGTTTTCTATTCAATTGGGGAGACCATTGATCAACCATCCCAAAGACCAAAAACGAGAATTTAGAACTGGAATGAGTCCAATTTGGATTCAAATTGGAACTTTATGTCCCCAATGCTTAAAAGGGACATTTATGAGTATGGAGGTTAATGAAAATAAATACCACTTGTAACAAGAATTAGGGGACTTCTAAATGAGGATGGAGAAGATGTAGACCTTGTTTCTCATTCAAATGGGGCCACAATTGATCAACCATCCCTAAGACCAAAAACAGGAATCTTGAACTGGAATGAGTACAATTTAGATCCAAATCGGAACCTGATGTCCCCAATGTTTAAAGGGATTTTTAATGAATATGGAGTCTAATGGAAATGAATACCACTTGAAACAAGGATTAGGGGACTTCTAATTGTGGATAGATAAGATCTACACCTTGTTTCTCATTCATTTTGGGCCACAATTGATGAACCATGCCAATGACCAAAAATGGGAATCTAGAACAGGAATGAGTCCCATTTGGATCCAAATTTGAACTTGATGTCCTGAATGCTTAAAACGGACTTTTAATGAGTCGGGAGACTAATGAAAATTAATACCACTTGAAACAAGCATTAGGGGAATACTAAATGAGGATGGAGAAGATCTAGACCTTGTTTCTCATTCAATTGGAGCCACAATTGATCAACCATCCCTAAGACCACAAACGGGAATCTTGAACTGGGGAGACCATTCACTAACCATCCGAAAGACCAAAAACGGGAATCCAGAACTGGATTGAGTCCCATTTGGATCAAAATTGGAACTTGATGTCCCCAATGCTTAAAAGGACTTTTAATGAGTATGGAGGCTAATGAAAATGAATACCACTTGAAACAAGCATTAGGGGACTTCTAAATAAGGATGGATAACATCTAGACCTTGATTCTCAGTCATTTGGGGATACGTCTGATCAACAATCCGATTTGGATCCAAAAAGGAACTTCATGTCCCTAAATGTTTTAAGTGGACTTTTAGTGAGTGTGAGCCCAATGACAATGAATACCACTTGAAACAACCATTAGGGGACTCATAAATGCAGAAAGCGAAGATCTAAACGTTGTTTCTCATTCAAATGAGGACACCATTGATCAACAGTCCCAAAGACCAAAAACGCGAATCTAAAATTGGAATGTGTCATGTTTGGATCCAAATAGGAACTTCATGTCCCCAAATGCGTAAAAGAGAGTTTTAATGACTATGGAGACCAATCACAATAAATACCACTTGAATCAAGCATTAGCGGACTCTTAAATGAGGATGGAGAAGATCTAAACTTTGTTTTTCATTCAATTGGGGAGACCATTGATCAACCATCCGAAAGACCAAAAACGGGAATGTTGAACATGAATGAGTCCAATTTGGATACAAATTGGAACTTGATGTCCCCAATGTTTAAAGGGACTTTAAATGAATATGAAGCCTAATGAAAATGATTACCATTTGAAATAAGAATTATGGGACTTCTAAATGAGGATGGAAAAGATCTAGACTTTGTTTCTCATTCAATTGGGGCCACAATTGATCAAC